>CP092098.1:5051371-5183871 GCA_029203775.1 Neoneuromus ignobilis | reverse complement strand
AAACGGAGTTGAATAATTTGATTAGAGAATCAAACAACTATAGTTCTCTCTTGAATAAAAGGAAAACAATTAAAACAAATATGCAAAATCCAATTAACTACCAACTACTTAGATTGTATGTAGACACCATTCCTCAGTATGATGGGAATCTGCATACTCCAGGTATATTTACTGACTACTGCGAAAATTTAATAAATTCTTTTTCGACACCCGACGATCAAACAATAAACAACTTTATACTCAGAGCTATAGTCGGTAAACTTAAAGACCGCGCATTAAGTTTGATACGGTCTAGAATAGAATTGCGATCGTGGACCGAAATAAAAAATATTCTTAATCTTAGTTTCGGTGACCAACGGAACATAGATTGTTTGGTGCAAGACCTGATAATGTTAAAACATCAAAAAAATGAATCCATGTACAATTTTGGTGTACGTTGCCAGGACGCGAGAAGTCTAATTATCTCTAAACTAAATACACTAAATTTGATTAAAGATGAAAAACTTATTTATCTAAAAAAGTATGACGATCTAGCGTTGAAAACTTTCATCCGTGGCTTATCTGGACAAATACAGAATAACATTAGACTCAGAGACCCAAGAAGTTTAGAAATGGCCATGTCCCTGTTGATAGAAAAAGAAAATTTCCTGTACAGCCAACAAAAGAGCAATACGTTAAATTTCCAAACCTTTCAATCCATTCAGTGTCTCACACCGGTAAAACTACTGACTAATTTTCAACACCATATCCAACAACCGACATATATAGACAATTCAATTCTCAACAACATACATCCAAACAATTTTCACAACTTTTTTAACAAAACCCATAATTCAGAAACACTATGTGGCGACCATATAATAATTCCCAGGCACAATCTGATCGAAATTTGAGCATGGTAAAGAAAAACGAAGAATACGTAAGACGCATTCAAAATCCAAGAATTCCTGTCAAAAGTTTTATCTAACTTGAAAAAAAACAAAACATCATCAGCAATAAACACAACACATGTTCTCTCTCTCTTATTATATTATCGTATCGATAATCCGGAATTATTGCTGCGGAAAGCGATTTTCTTTTTCACAGCATTCACGCTCGTTCCAAACAGCTGTTGATATATTTTATTAATTGATGATTTTTTCAATTGATGCCGCCTGAACTATTTTATTAATTGATCAAGTTCCAATTATATACAGGTAAAAGCTTCCTGTAACACGGTAGATAGGAGGTTCCTAGAAAACACTGTATTGTGTGAAATCGTGTTATGTGAGACTAGTGACAAGCACATATTATTTTATAATTATTTACCATTTTATAGTTTTATGAGATCTTTTCTATAATAAAAATCGTGTTATCTAATATAGAAGGGTTTCCACAATTTTCTTAATGTGTTAGAGCGAAATCGTGTTGTAAGAGGGTTATCTGTACATATATATATATATATATATATATATATATATATATATATATATATATATACGAGGTCAGAAAATTAAGTAATGCGCAAAATTCAAAAATCGAGTATATTTAAAAATTAAGGTACATCGCTGCGATCCCCTTCAAAGTAGTCCCCTCCCGCATCTATACACTTATTCCAGCGAGTTTTCCAGTTTTCGTAACAATTCTGGAACACTTCTTGTGGGACCTCTCCGAGTACCCTCGTCACAGATTCTTGGATATTTTCAACGGAGTCAAAATGTCGACCTTTGACGAATTTTTTCATATGGGGGAATAGGAAAAAGTCGCAGGGTGACATGTCCGGTGAATAGGGCGGTTGTGGTAACGTTGCGATGCCTTTAGACGCCAAAAACTGAGAGACATTGAACAGTGCTCCCTGTCACAGTGCGTGACTGGGAGCATTGTCGTGATGCAGAACCCAAGTCTTCGCGATCTCTGGACGCACTCTGAGCATCCTTTTTCGTAATTTTTCAAGCACATTGCGGTAGAATACTTGATTTACGGTTTGTCCAGGTGGTACGAACTCTTTGTGAACCAACCCTTTGCTGTCGAAGAAGCAAATCAACATGGTTTTCACTTTGGACTCGCTCGTTCTCGCCTTCTTTGGCCTTGGTGCTCCAGGGGACAGCCACTGTTGGCTTTGTCGTTTAGTTTCGGGGTCATATTGAAAGAACCAACTTTCATCACCAGTAATAACTCGATCGAGAAGAGTAGGATCACTTTCAACCTGCTCGAGACAATTTCTCTGTTCCATTTTCGTGACATGCACTACTCGCGCGTTGTTACAAAACACTAAACAGCTGGCGAAGAAATGATCGTACGAGGGTGGTCAAGGTCTCAATCGAGAGAGTAGGGATCTGCTATTACGGTGGCGGAGTTACAGGTTCGCAGTGTTACCACAGGCCGAGAAAAAAATCGGTCGCATTACTTAATTGTCTGACCTCGTATGTATATATATATATATATATATAGAGAGAGAGAGAGAGAGAGAGAGAGAGAGAGAGAGAGAGAGAGAGAGAGATTGTTATCAAGAACCAAACTAATTATTATTTCATGTTTTTATTGTTAATATATTAAGTAATTTATTTACAAAAAATTTAAAAATCATTCTAAAAATCAAATATAAACACAAAAAACATATATTTATGTATGTAAAGAGAGAGAGAGAGAGAGAGCGAGAAATAGAGACATTGTTATTAGAAACTAAACTCAGTATTATTTCATATTTATATTGCTAATGTATTAAGTAATCTGTTGACAGAAAATTTTAAAAATCAAATAAAGAGAAGTTGTAATCGCGAGACGTCATGTTAATTTCACACGACGCCTACTATAGCGCAACTAGCGGGAACAATCGGGCAAGGCCGCGGCCGTGCGACGAGCGCGCACCCAAGCCGACTGCTCGATTTCCTCGCTAGGCTGATATAATAGTCGGAATCACGAAAAATTAACACTGCGTCATTTTCACTTAATATTTTTTATTATTAAACTAATATATATATATATATATATATATATTTATTAATTAATAATTATATATGTATATAAAATGAAAAAATGAAAAAAATATAGTCATTGAATTTGAAAAGTATATAATTTGTTTAAACTAATGGTCTATGATCTATTAGAACGTTCTAGTTGGACGATTTAATTAGTCGGAATAACGAAATATTGATACTGAAAAAATTTCATTTGTATTTTTTTTTAGTATTAATAATTGTATGTATTTATACATATATATATATATATATATATATATATATATATATACATATATATATAGGGTGCTTTTAAAAAAAATTGATGGAAAATCAATTAATTTCAATATAAATTCATATCACGCTCAAAAAACACCCTACTATCGGATGACCGACCGATTCAATTTTTCTTATATTTCTCTTTTATCTCTCTATATATTCCTTGAAAATTCCTGTATATCACGTTTCTCGTTGATTATTTATCTCGTCTAACTACGATTTTCTTTTCTCGAGAATATTTTAAAGAACCCTCTTATAGAATTGGACATTTTTATGAAGTTTACCACATATATTGCTCTTCAGTGTAGGCCTAGATCGTACGATTAGAAGGATAGAGATCGAAAAGTCGAGTATTCGAGAGAGCGTTTTCAAACTTTTGGAAATTTCTCTGCATTCACGTTTGTAATGAATCCTATCTCTCGTCGAACAATGATTTTCTTTTTTTTGAGAATGTTCGAAAAAACATTTTCACAGATTTGGAAATCGGAATAAAATGACCAAAGGGGATCCATGATTTATAGAGTGATCTATAGTGTTTAAGTGTGCATTTCCAAATTTTCGGAAATTTCTAGTTATCTATGTTTGTAATTAATTATTTTTCTCGTTTAATTACGATTTTCTTTTCTCGAAATTGTTTTAAGAAAGGGAGAGTCAGAGAATTGGAAATTGGATTGGAATTACGAAAAGTGATTTGTTTATTATCCATACACTGCTGTTTAGTGCAGACATAAAAAGTATGATTGGGACATTAGAGATCGATAATTCGTTTTGTTATGCGAACAATTCCAAACTATCTTCATTTTTAATTAACTCTTTTTCTCGTCGAACTATGATTTTATTTTCTCGAGAATGATTGAAAAAACATTTTTATAGAATCGGAAATTGGAAAAGTTACAAAAAAGGACCTATCATCATTACTGCTTTTCAATGTAATCTTATTTTGGTCGATTAGAACGATATTTCGGGTAGTTAAACGTGTACCTCAAAATTTAACCTGTACGGAAATTCAATGACACGGTGGCAAAAATCAGAATTGGGTTTTTGGGAAATGAGATACGAGATAAAATGTGGAATTTCAATAAATGGGAATAAAGATAGAGCGTACGCTTCGTGCGTTGGATCTGCTGTTTCCGACGGTTCGAAAAAAATCCTGTACACGAGGGAGATTTTTTTCGGCACGCCGTTTGTGAAATATTCGCTACATCCGCGCGCGCGTATGTGTACGTGTGTGTATAACGTCACCGATAACGGTACGTTATTATATAATCGTTTGTTGCGAGCGCTCGAACAGCTCGACAATAAATCGCCGGATCGATATTCATTACGGCGGTTGTTGTTTTTTCCAACACCCCTCGCCATGTTTTTTAAAACTCGATAGGAACTAATATTGAAATCAATTTGAATATCTAGCACGCTTAGAAAACACACTTATATCTATATTTTAGCGAGGAGGCTGTGACATGTCAGTTTGTTCGATATGTTTCAAGGCACTCTTGAATCGATCGAGCAGTTTTGTCAAAAAAGCTTGTTTATTATTCCAAAGCTCACTCTATATGCGTGTGTAAACACCGGACTTAATTATTAACCGTTCGTTCGTTTGTTTATTTATCTAATCATTTACAGAAGGTGTTATTATAGTACATTCATTCACTCCTCGACGATTACACGCTTTTGAAACAAGTCCAAATCCGAAAGGTCTTCGTGCACTTTGTCCTAACAGTAGTAATAATTCACTTTTGGCATTTCCCGGTTGAAAAGTAGCTCATGTGCTGGTTAATAGAAATACAATAGCATTTATTTTCATTTCTCATGAAAAATCATAATTCAAATGAAATCAACATATTTCATTTTCGAATTTTAGATTTTGAAGTAATATTTATTGAAATATTTTGATAATATCTATCTATCTATCTATCTATCTATCTATCTATCTATATCTTTATATATATATATATATATATATATATATATATATATATATATATATATATTATAAGTTACTTTTCACATTATTTTTGGACTAATTAAAAGTAAATTGTAAATAAATATATGAAGATAAAGAAAAATAATCAGTTTGCCATCAGATTCTGATGATAGTGACCAACAAACTGAAACTGCTGTTGATAGAACTATGTGGAAAAAGATTAAATATAAATCTACTCAGTTTCTAAGAAGACCACAATGTAGAACCCCTTTCAAAGGCGTCAGCGGTCCTACAGCGTATGCAAAAAGAAACATAATCAGAGGTAAAGTTAGCAACACCTTTTTGATAATCAATAGAATTATTACAAACTATATCAAGACATGCATAGAATTTGAGGTTTCTCAAGTTCTTGGAAAGAAATGGATTCTATCACGAGAAAAACCGAACGCATTCTTCGTGATTTTACATGTACGTGGATCTCATGGAGTCAAAAACTTAAAATTGTCTTTCTTATGGTTTAGGTAATGGGGACCTGAATTTTTTAAAAAAACTATGAGTGGAAAATATTTCACGGATATTTTACGATTTATCCGCTTCGATAAACAAATGATCAAAGTCGACGGCTAGGAAACGATAAATTTGCCTTAAAGCTCAATCGTTTGAAATACTTTCATTGAAAGTAATCAAAGTTGTTCTGATTAGGATAAAATATAATATTATTATCGATGAGCAATTATTTCTAACTAAAGCCAGATGCAAATTCAGTCAGTATAACACATTCTCTCACACTCTACACATACACACACTCCCTTATACACACACACTCCCTCTTACACACACATTCCCTCACACACACACACTTTCTCTCACACACACTCTTATGACACACTATTGATATGGAAACATTATTTTTGAACGGAAATCTTGAAGAGGAAATATACGTGAATCAGCCAAAAACTTTTCTAAACAAGCAACATCCAAATAAAGTGTTAAGGTTATATAAGATACTCTACGGTTTGAAACAAGTCTCTAGAAAGTTGAACCAGAAATTAACTCGGTTATTACTGAGATTAATTTTCAAACAATGTAAATCCGACCAGTGCGTGTTTACATTCAAAAATGAGAAAGATCAGCTCTTTCTAGTAGTATATGTAGACGACGAAATAGTCATAACTTCGTCTGTAAAGCTCAAGGACGAGCTAGTAAGATTACTAAGGATTCAACTCGAGATAAAGAAACTCGGAACGTTTCAATTCGTCTCGAACAGAGAAGTGTCAAACGACAATGAGAACGGCATCGTGTAATTAAACCGAACAAGCTACGTTAAACAAATTCTACGAGGTTCAATATGTCGAATTGTAATTCAGCGATTACACCGTTAAATGAAATCAGAAGTTGAGTGAAAAACAAAAAGATTCAGATACATGCAACAGTTCAGAATCAAGTGATTTTCCATATCGAGAGGCAGGGGGCACAATTTTGTACATAAGCCAAACAGCAAGGTCAGATATATGTTATGCAGCGTGCATTCTCAGTATGTATAACCGAAATCCGTCTAAAATATATATCGAAGCTATAAAAAAAGTACTCATATATTTTATAAGTAACAAGCTCAGTAAGTAAATAGTTTAGTCAAAAGGAAAAGTCATCTATAATTGGTTACTGTGACTCCGATCGAGCAAATGACAAACTCAACAGGAAGTCAATGTCTGGATACGTGTTTTTCTTTAAGAGAGCGCCAATCTACCGTAGTACAAGAAAACGGAAAACCAGTCTTATTGATGCAAATCGATTTTGTTAATTCCTCTCGGCCACATAAATCTTTTTTTTAAAAAAAATAAAATATGCATTCAATAGTAAATTTTATGCCCTTTCGAATGCCAATTAACGAAAATTATTTATCTTCACTATTTTTTTTTTGTAATTCGAAATGATTTGCGACTATGCATGAATCGACTGTATCAAATATTAGGTTGGCAAGTATCTCCCTTCCGCTTTTTTTTTTTTTTTTGTACATTGCTGCGAAATTCAAAAGACCAGAAGGCGGAAGGGAGATATTTGCCAACCTAATATAAACGTCAATTTTGAAAATTCGCCCCAGCCACACAAATCTTTTCAAATAAAAAATAAAATATGACTTTTATAGTAAATTATGTGCTCTTTCGATTGCCGTAAACGAATTGTTTCTACCTATGATAGTTTTCTTGTAATTTTCAATTATTTGTAAACATACGTGTTCAATCATATCAAAAAATATAAAAGTCAATTTTAAAAATTCTTCACGGCTACACAATTTTTTTAAATAATCAACAATATATAATTTTAATAGTAAATTTTATGCCCTTTCGATTGGAATGAATCAACATTTTCAATTTCGAATGGTTTTCCTGGAATTACGAATTTTTTTCGATCTTGCGTAATTACATTAACAAATTATTGAGTCAAATGTTAAAATTCCCCAGGACCGTACTGACAATTTTCAAAAAATGAACCGAATGGTCCTTAATAGAAAATGTTATGCCCTTTCTAATTCCGTAATTGAAAATTGATTATCTTCACTATTTTTCTTGCAATTTAAAAATATTTTCGACCATGCATGAATCAACTATATCAAATATAAAGATCAATTTTGAAAATTCCCCTGGCCACGCAAATCATTTTAAATAAAAAATATATTTATTTTTTATTAAGATCAAAAATCGATAATAGAATATGGAATCTATCCCTAATTTTGAAAAAAAAAATGAATTTTGAAAAAAATTTTGAAAAAATTTTAAGTTTTTTTGAAAATATTAATTTTTTTTATAATTTTTGAAAATTTTGAACAAGTTTTTGGAAATTATGAAAAAAAATTTTTGAAAATTTTTAGAATCGAAAGTCGTAGATCAAAAATCGATCGAAGATCGATAATAGAATATGGAATCTATCCCTAATTTTGAAAAAAAAATTTGAAAATTTTTTTAAATTTTTGAAAATTTTGAAAAAATTTTTGAAACTTGAAAAATTTTTTTTGGAAATTTGGAAAAAAAATTTGACAATTTGAAAAAAATTATTTGAAAATTTTTTGAAAATTGAAATTTTTTTTAAATTTTTGAAAATGTTGAAAATTTGTTTTGGTAAAATTTAAAAACAATTTTTTGAAAATTTTGAAAAAAATATTTTTGAAAATTTGGAATTTTTTTTATTTAACCCTTTAACTGTTTATGTCGAGTATACTCGTCAGAGCGAAACGAACATTTTTCGCATAATGTCGAGTATACTCGTCGTGAAGATAAAAAAAATTGCATTCGTATTATTATTAAACGAACCAACTGTAATTTTTTTCCCTGAAAAAGAGCAAATAAAGATCTTTTAAAAAATATACATTTTAAAATATTCGTTAGTCTGGTAACCTTATTTATTTTAATACACAATAGCTTGTATATTTTCTAAAAAATATATATTTATAAAATATATATTTATAAATAAAAAATATATATTTTCTAAAAAACCAACACGCAACTTTTGATTTTTAATCATAATTGCCTACTTTTATAGGCAGAAACATTTTACTCTGTTTATGTCGAGTATACTCGTCTTCGCTGGAAAATAATTAAGCAGACAGAAAAAGTTTTTCGAAACAAAATTAAACAGTTAAAGGGTTAAATGAGAAAATTTTTAAAAATTTTTTGAAAATTTTCAAAAAAATTTAAAATTTTCAACATTATCAAAAAAAATTTTCAGCATTTTCAAAAATTTTAAAAATAAATTTTTCAAAATATGCAAAAAAAATTTCAAGTTTTTCAAAATTTTCAAAAATATTTTTCAGTTTTCAAAAAAAAAATTCATAATTTCAAAAAAAAATTACAAAAATATTTTTTAAAAATTTTCAAAAAATTTTTTCAAAATTTTCGAAAAAAATACCTTAAAATTTTAAAAAAAAAATTAAAAATTTTCAAAATTTTTTTTCAAAATTTTCAAAAAAATATATCAATTTTTTTTTAAAAAAAACATTGGTAGTGTGAAACAGAAACACGAATAAAACCTACTACTGCCGAGTGCGTCGTGCGTCGCCTCGTCGCCGTTCTTGTCTTTCTTCTTTGACCTTCGGTGCTGACCGGCTCGCGTGCGTGATGAATGCGGACGTGTTTGTTGTGGCTCGACTTCGTCGCCGACTTTTTGCCGCAGATATGACACTAGAACGGCCTTGCGCCACTATGTATCCGCCGGTGCTCTTTCAGATAGTACGACCTGTGCAACGTCTCGCCACACACGTTGCAACTAAACGACTTGTCCTGTTCGTGTTCCTTCACGTGCCTCTGGAAATTGTACTTGCGTATGAACTGACGTCCACAATGGTTGCACGCGTAAGGCTAGACGGTAAGAGCGCGTTCATCCGCCAGCCAGATTACACAGCGCACATCAACTCGCACCGGAGCGTCAGGCCTTACGCGTGCAACCATTGTGGCCGTCAGTTTGTACGCAAGTACAATTGCCAGAGGCACGTGAAGGAGCACGAACAGGACAAGTCGTTTAGTTGCAACGTGTGTGGCGAGACGTTGCACAGGTCGTACTATCTGAAAGAGCACCGGCGGATACATAGCGGCGCGAGGCCGTTCTCGTGTCATATCTGCGGCAAGAAGTCGGCGACGAAGTCGAACCGCAACAAACACGTCCGCATTCATCACGCACGCGAGCCGGTCAGCAACGAAGGTCAAAGAAGAAAGACAAGAACGGCGACGAGGCGACGCACGACGCACTCGGCAGTAGTAGGTTTTATTCGTGTTTCTGTTTCACACTACCATTGTTTTTTTTAAAAAAAATTTGAAAATTTTGAAAAAATTTTTTGAAAATTTTTAAAAAATATTTTTGAAATTTTTTTTTGAAATTTTGAAGTTTTTTTGAAAATTTTAAAAAATATTTTTGAATATTTTGAAAAAAAATTTTAAAAATTTTGGAAAATATTAAAAATTTTGAAAAATTTTTTTGCATATTTTGAAAAATTTATTTTTAAAATTTTTGAAAATGTTAAAAATTTTCCATAATTTCAAAAAAAAATTTCCAAATTTTCAAAAATATTTTTTCAAAATGTTCAAAAATTTAAAAAAAAATTTCAATTTTCAAATAATTTTTTCCAAATTATCCAAATTGTCAAATTTCTTTTTCCAAATTTCCAAAAAAATAATTTCAAGTTTCAAAAATTTTGTCAAAATTTTCAAAAATTCAAAAAATTCAATTTTTTTTTTCAAAATTAAGGATAGATTCCATATTCTATTATCGATCTTCGATTATCGATTTTTGATCTACGATTTTCGATTCTGAAAATTTTCAAAAATTTTTTTAAAATTTTCAAACATTTTTTTTCAAAATTTCCTAAAATTAAAAAAAATTAATATGTTCGAAAAAAAATTTAAAAATTTTTAAAAAAATTTTCATAATTTTCAAAAAAACTAACATTAAAATTTTCAAAAAAAATTTCAAAATTTTTAAAATTTTCAAAAAATTTTTTCAACTAATTAATTTTTTTTTTTCAAAATTAGGGATAGATTCCATATTCTATTATCGATCATCGATTATCGATTTTTGATTTTCGATTCTGAAAATTTTCAATAAAAATTTTCAAAAAAATTTATATATATATATATATATATATATATATATATATATATATGTATATATATATATATATATATATATATATATATATATATATATATAAATGTATGTATATGTATACACACTGTGCGTGTGTGTGTGTTGAGATTTATAATCATAAATATTTTTTCTGTTTGCAATCGGGTTCATATCTTGTCACTTTCAATAACTTCTAGACTGTAAAAGTTTGGTAATCGCTAACAGTATAAATTTCTAATTACTGTATTTTACAGTCGTAATATTTCTTGATCATTTTACAATTGAAATCTTTATTTTTTATTTAAATATCATATACTATTAAATAAATATATTTTTATAATAATAAATAATATTAAATAAAATATTATTACATAAAATAATATTAAATTATTATTATAAATATATCATAGTATTTAATAAATATATTTTTTATTTGAAATGATTTGTGTGGATGGGGGGAATTTTCCAAATTGACATTTATATTTGATACAGTCGATTAATGCATGGCCGAAAAAATTTAAAACTACAAGAAAAATAGTAAAGATAAATAATTTTCAATAACGGAACTAGAAAGGGCATAAAATTTTCTACTAAGGACCATTCGGTTAATTTTTTAAAAATCGTCAGTACGGTCCTGGAGAATTTTTACCTTTGACTCAATAAATTGTTAATGTAATTACGCATGGTCGCAGAAAAATCGTAATTCCAAGAAAACCATTTGAAATTGAATATTTTTATTTGTCATTCGAAAGGGCATAAAATTTACTATTAAAATTATATATTGTTAATTATTTAAAAAAATTGTGTAGCCGTGAAGGATTTTACAAAATTGACTTTTATATTTGATATGATTGAACACGTATGTTTACAAAGAATTGAAAATTACAAGAAAACTATCATACCGGTGTATGTAATCAGTTTGTGACGAACTTAGAAACGTTTTGTATCTATTTTAGCAATGAATATAACAAATGTTCATGATTTGCCTAGCTTATGTAGAACATGTTTATCGCAACATAACAACGCTTCTGACGTATTCAGTGGAAAATGTTTCAACGAAAAAACGTTCAGTGAAGTTTTAATGGAATACGCTTCGATACAAGTAAGTTGAATAAAATGATCGCCAAATTAGCTGTCGAAAATCGTCGAAGTCGGTTATAAATTTACTTCTATTATGTTTGCTTTTTATTATTAATTGCCGCATAGAAAATTTACATTTGTTGTAAATTTTTGTATGTTATCTAATAACGATTTAAACTTGCACGCTTTTTAATTCACTTTATCTATTGATGTGCATTTATGTGTTTATGATGTCATTGTCAAAGTGCTGTATTTAAAATCTTTATATATATATATATATATATATATATATGTATATGTATATATATATATATATATATATATATATATATATATATATATATATATATATGTATATATGCATATGTATTTATGTATGTGTGTGTATGTATGTATGCATGTGTGTGTATGTGTGTGTGTGCGCGTGTGTATGTGTGTGTGTATGTATGTATGTGTATGTATGCATGTGTGTGTTAGTATGTATGTGTGTGTGTACACGTATGTATGTGAGTATGTGTATATGAGTGTGTGTATGTGTATGTATATATATATATATATATATATATATATTATATATATATATATATATATATATATATATATATATATATATATATATATGAGGGCAATTGAGAGTAAATAATAGTAGGCAAATAACTGTATGTCTAACCCTTCAGTCGCATTTGGGATATCCTATACACGTGTTGTGGACGTTTCCTCGTTTTCACTGAAGTGTTTATATGTAATCATTGTAATCAAGACATTCGTCATGAAATGTTTATCATCCAATCATTTTTACGTCTGTGTCTCACTTTTTATCTTAATCATCTTTGTTACCATTCACGATTCACTAGCTAGAACTAATGACTCTCGTTCGGTAGAGTACCATTGGGAGTTGCCATAAAATGGAGATACAAACATATGTATATTTCAAACGAATGATCGATGTGTCCTTATTTATTAGTTTATTTAGGAAAATCTATAGGAATCTTTAATTCATAATGATCGTTTCTTTGTGTTTTTTACGTTGTTCATCGTCTAGTATTGTTCTTTTACCCTTTAGGGACATTTCTCTTTTAAAACATAAAAAATCATTTTAGCTACAGTTCACTGTTTCTCTCTCTGAAGAGGCTGTTGGAAAAGAGTGAAACCACTTATTCTTATGATCACTACTAGATTGTAGATCCTCGTATACAAAACAGAGTGTACAACGAGTATGTGAGGTTGAATGACTTGAGAGAGGCTGTAGAAAAAGCATCTCAAACTTTACATGACTTATCATCATCAACAACATCCTTTTTGTATCCACAGCTGGATTAGGACTTTTACGAAAACTTTCATTTCTAGTCCATTCCGACGAATTTCCATATATCCCTTTCCTATATATCCATGGTCTTCTAAATACTTTACAGTGGTTTTTGTTAGACGATAATTGTTGTTCACGGCGATTTTTATGATATCGAAATCAGTCGATTAAAGAATTTGCATTCAATTTTGTGTTGCAAACCAAATAGACTCACGCAAACGTTGGAAATGTTAAGAAAAGCATACCCCGAGGATTTGCTATCGCGAACAAGAGTGGAATAAGGCGTTCAAAGAGGGCCGTGAGGTTTTCGATGATGAACTACAATCTGGACGTTCGACATCACCTGACGATGAACCCGCAGCTTTGGAATGTCGTGAATCTGTATATAATTAAAAACTTGGGTCACACAACAAAATATTAAAATATTACCATACATAAAATGAAATTAAAAAAATATTATCTGCCTCTAAATCTAGCAGATTTAGGTGTAAATATGTGTAAGTCTCACGAAAACTGCAAATTTCCTTTTAACCTATAATGATGGTGATCATCTTCAATTATAAAAATGTGTGATTGAACACTGGATTGATTTATATACTACTAATTTAAACAACTGCTGTATTGAAATAATAAAATAAAACTTTTAAATAACGAAATTATTTTAGATAAGTAGGGGAATCCAATAAAAATATCAGAACTTTGACAGCTGGTGGCAGCTCTGTTTGAATTCTTCTTAACTCATTTTGACATTTTAACTCCAGTATCGTGGAATCAATTAATTATCATGGAACGTTTAATTTCAACAGCGCTTAAAAATTGTAAAAACTCATCGTGCGTTTCGTGAAACTTACGGTTGACACTAAATGAAGAAAATTGCAGAATTTGGAGTGAACGTAATCCACAAGTCATTGAACAAAGACCACTGTGTGCATAAAAAGTAACTGTCCGGTGTACATTACATGCTGGTGGTATCGTCGAGCCATATTTTTTTCAAAATGAATCCGGTGATCACGTTACAATAAATGAAGTACCTCATCGAACCACGATTAATGATATTTTTCCAAAAATGATCGAAAATGGTTTTCACGATATGTGGTTTCAACAGGACGGTGCTACGTGCCATTCATTTACGGAAACTATAGACTCAGTGAAACAAAACATGAATGAGTCCTTTATTTCACGAAATGGTGTTACCGATTGGCCACAAAAATCATGTGATCTAACCCCATTCTATTATTTTCTGCGGCGTGATGTTAAATCATTGTTTTATGCTGATAAACTATAAACAACAGAAGCATTAGAAACAAACACTGCATTTGTAATTCATGGAATTGGACCACAATTATGTGAAAAGTGACTAAAAGTTGAACTAAACGAATGCACTGTGTCAAGCAATGTCGTGGTGGTCTTACGAGTGAAATTGTGTTCCATCATTAATGTCACAGAATATGCTTAAAAATAAAATAATGAGTAACTAATTAATTGAATACTTTTTGTTTTATTCCCATTTGAACTTCTGAAGCGCTTACTGGAATCCGTATATTTGACTCTTTCTTAAATTTCTTAATCATTGCTGTTTTCATGTCCATAGCTGTAACTGTACACACATGAATACATACTTGTAATAGAAAAACACTAATACGATAATAATAAAGTAATGCTATTTTTAGGTTTGTAAGAATGAAAGATTATCGTCGTTCGTCTGCCAATCATGTGCTGAGTATTTGAAGACGTTTGCTGTTTTCCGCAATAAATGTATCGAAACAGAGTCTGCATTATGTGATTTCCTTCAAGGTTCGCGCTTCGGCATAGAAGTAAAAAAGGAACCGGAAAATAATGTAACAGACATCGATAAAGATTGTAGTTTTTCCATGCAGGAAAAAATATACTTTCGACAATGTTTACGAACCGATATCGATTCGTGCACAAAAAACGTCGATGAACCGAATATCGTAAAAATTAAAATCGAAGTAGATGATGAAGAAACTAATGACGAGAGAACGCAGTCATGTTTTTCTACATCGTACGAGAGAGGATCGAATGAAAATCTCAGAACGTATTTTTGTTTACAAGAATCGATCGATATCAAAGAGGACAACGAGGATTTTGTCGATGATGAGAACACGACGTCGGAAGTACCGATCGACGCAAGAGAGACACGCGCGACGGATTCGGACAACTGGGAAGACCAGTCATTAGAAAGTAGAAGAATTCGTTCAGGTCACGATTCGTTCACTTGCGACTCGTGCAATGGGTCGTTCGTGACGAAGACACATCTCGACGTACATTTAAAAATACACTGCGAAGGAAAAGAAGATCTCGGCGCGATGAAGTCGTACCATCGACGAGTGACTAAGAACGTCGACGTCTCCGATAGACCGTTTCCATGCGATCGATGCAAAATGTCGTTCTTGACGAGACATCAGTTACGCAATCATATGTACCTCCTTACTGGCGAGAAGCCGTTCAAGTGCGACACGTGCGTCAAGTCGTTCAATAGAAAACATTTAGACCGACATTCCTACGTGCATTCCAAAAAAAAGAGACCGTTCGTGTGCGATCTGTGCACAAAATCGTTCTTCACCACCGAGCGTCTGGCCGCGCATAAGAACCTGCACCTTGGCAAAAAACCGTTTAAATGCAACGAATGCGAAAAGTCGTTTTCGTGCAACACACTTTTGATCCAGCATACGAGAGTTCACACGGATGAAAACACGTACAAGTGCGACGAATGCGAAAAGTCGTTTTCGTACAACTCGTTTCTGATCCGGCATAAGAGAGTTCACACGGGTGAAAAACCTTTCAAGTGCGACGAATGCGAAAAGTCGTTTTCGTCCAAAACAAATCTGGGTCAACATAAGAAAATTCACACGGGTGAAAAACCATTCAAGTGCGACATGTGCGGCATGTCGTTCAATAAAAAAAGTAGTTTAGACCAACACTCCTACGTGCATTCCAAAAAAAAGAGACCGTTCGCGTGCGATCTGTGCACGAAATCGTTCTTCACCAACGAGGGTCTGGCCGCGCACAAGAACGTGCACCTCGGCAAAAAACCTTTCAAATGCGACGAATGCGAAAAGTCGTTTTCGTCCAAACCATATCTGGGTCAGCATAAGAAAGTTCACACGGGTAAAAAAACCGTTTCAGTGCGACATGTGCGGCATGTCGTTCAATAATAAAAGTAGTTTAGACCAACACTCCTACGTGCATTCCAAAAAAAAGAGACCGTTCGCGTGCGATCTGTGCAAGAAATCATTCTTCACCACCAAGTGTCTGGCCGCGCACAAGAACGTGCACCTTGGCAAACAACCGTTCAACTGCAACATGATTTTTGAAAAACAAATCCGACTCTGATATCAAATCGAGAGGGGTTGATTTTTTGCCGATTGTTGTCGAATCCCTTATCCAAATTAAAAAATTAGCACAGCATCCGAAAAGGCATTAAATAAGATGTATTTTTGTGAGTTTAAATAAATTTGAAAAAAGATTACGTCATTTATAGCGTTTTTATTTTCGAACAACAAATCCGACTCTGATATCAATTCGAGGGGGTTGATTTTTTGCCGGTTGTTCTCGAACCACTGGTACAAATAAAAAAATAAATACAGCGTCCAAAAGAGCATTAAATAAATAATATTTTTAATTAGTTTCATTAAATTTGGAAAACGATTGCGTTTTTTATTTCGTTTTTTTATTAAATATTAATGGCCATTATACGCGAATAAGAGTGAGATGAAGTGATTTTCAATAATGTCAATTGAAATGAGATCGAGACACAACAATCGTTTAATTGTTTAAATATCAATTTATCAAAATGTCATTGAAAGGAAAAAAGGACCTCAACAAATCTCAATTTTTCGAAAATAATCGTAAATTATGATTAGAAATATTGGTGAGAAAGAAATGCGTGTCAAAAATAATTAAGAGTTCTATTTATTTATTTTTAAATTAAATAATAATTGCCATTATACGCGAATAAGAGTGAGATGAAGTGATTTTCAATAATGTCAATTGAAATGAGATTGAGATACAACAATTGTTTAAATTTTAATTAATCAAGATGTCATTGAAGGAAAAGGGACTTAAACAAAATTATATCGTTGGAAATATTGGTAAGAAGGAATATTCCTTTTAAAATGAATTAAAAGGATTTTATTTATCATATTATGTTATAATTAAACGTTAATTGCTATTATATTGAATTAGAGTGAGAAGAAATAATTTGCAGTAATGCCAATTGAAATGAGATAGAGATATAACAGTCGTTTGATTTTTTAAATATTAATTTATCAAAATCTCATTGAAAGGAAAAAGGATTTTAACAAAATAACATTGTTAGAAATATTGGTAAGGAGGAATATGCCTGTAAAATGAATTAGAAGGATTTTATTTATCATATTATATTATTATTAAACATTAATTGTCATTATACGTGGATAAGAGTGAGATGAAGTTACTTGCAATAATGGCAATTGAAATGAGATCGAGATATAACAATCGTTTAAATATTAAATGTCAAACTTTTTTCTTAAAAAAACGATTTATATCGTTTCAAACCACAATCGGTTAATGGATATCGATCAGAAATTGAAAAAGAAGGTAATTAACACACTTACATCTTCAATAATTGTTTAATTTGTTATATTATTTATTATATCTTCTTTGTGTATAGAAGCGAGATGGATTTATCGACATAAGTGTACGTTCGAGTGAGATCGAGAAACGATTTATCGTTCTGATTGTTCAGCGTTATCAGTCGATGATTTGTGTCTCCAAATCGATTCAAGACAACACAATGTTAGTTATCGTTCCTGAATCGTATTTTTCGACACTTATTCGAAACAAACAGGCTATTGTTAACAATCGGATCGAATAGAAACACTGGAAATAATTTATTTATATATTTTTAAATAAATTACAATCTGTTTACATATGACTTATCGCTAATTGTTGAATCGAATCGATCACATTTTCGCCAATTCATCAAGCGACATTTCGTGTAACGTCCTCCGTTGGATCTTGCCAGACGGCATGAATGGCATTTCGTAAGAAGACGATTCCGCCGAGCAGCTGTTTGTTCGGATTCGTACGTTCTGAACAAGAAGAAGATCCATGTAATTCTGAAAATAAATACGGCCATTTTCACTAACCTTTCATGTACTGATGTACGTTTTCCTCGGTCATAGCCGATCCTCTTATCTTAACGATATAGGCTCTTGCCCTCGTGACGTCCTCTTCGTGCGGCACGCCGATGACGGCCACATGTTCGATGACCCGTTTCTGTAACAGCACGTTTTCCATCTCGTCGGAGGGAGATATCTGTACCGTGGAAGAGAATGAACAAATGTCGAACGAGGAGTTTATCA
The DNA here is from genome assembly GCA_029203775.1 of Neoneuromus ignobilis. Lineage (NCBI taxonomy): Eukaryota > Metazoa > Arthropoda > Insecta > Megaloptera > Corydalidae > Neoneuromus > Neoneuromus ignobilis. The sequence goes on along the minus strand of CP092098.1, from coordinate 5,165,367 downwards.
CGGATCGACACTCGATTTACCTGCCATCCTTTGCATTTGAATTGTTCTTCGATCCTGCCGATTGTGTAGAAACAGTTATCGTCGTCGTACCAATACAGATCGCCGGTATGTAACCACCAGTCGACGTCTTTCACCTCATCGGTATCTTCTTGATTCTTGTAATAACCGGTGAAGACGCCGCCGCCACGGACGCACAGTTCGTCATGTTTGTTCGGGCCGAGCGATTGTTTCGTAATTCTCATCCTTAATGTCGTTGCTGGCGGGACGATAGCTAGGTGGTTTTTCCTGTTCGACGATGGGAATTATTCTGGGGCTTTTCCAGATTTGCAACAATCAAAGGTAAAGTGATGTTTTGATTTTTTTCATAAATGAAACTCTATCAGCGTTCAAAATTATTTTGTCAGTAAATTAACATACACTCTCATGTTCTACTTCTTATACATATGGCTAAAGTATGATATTCATCGAAGCATTTTCCTATATAGAGACCCGGTTAGCGAAGATGAACGACTTCCATCTCGATGAACCGACACTCGCCGACGTTGACGGCGAGCCCGTTTTCGTGCGAGATTTCGAAGATGGCGCGTGAGAGGTACAGGTGCTCCTCTACGGAGTCGTAGAACACGGCCGGGTCGTCTGCGAAGTCCGGATACCGTAGAAGGTTATCCGTGTGGCGCTGGAACTCGTAGAGGCCGGAGGGCAGGGTAACAGCTGTTTTCAGAACATCCTCCGGGACGACTGAGATCTGGTGATTAGGTCAGATCAGATCAGATCAAGTCGTGTGAGGATGTGTGTGTAGCGATTTATTAACTATCACTTCGCCGTCGTACGCGCTTCTCTTGCTAAGGACGATTTTCGATCGTCCGACGTCTCGTTCCGATTACACACGACGCAGGTCGACGCGTCGTCTTCGTGTCTACTCGTGATCGCTTTTCTGAGGCTACGTGCTCGTACGGGTTTGTCGTCTCTGGACGATTCTTGAAATCTGACACCGGATCGTTCCGGAGGATCGGTGGCCGCTTAATGTGAAGCCGGTTCGCTTATAGTACGGGAATGTTTCTCTGTTGCTGGTACGGGCGATTTACTGTGCATCGATGGAACAGCGGATAAATACGAATATATGGACGTTTCAAAGAAGAACGTAGAAGAAGTGCCACTCGTTTGGAAATGTCGAACGACTGTTCGTTCTATCAAGATAACGATCTCAAACATAAGGCACATATTTATTGTCAGACTATGGTTATTGTACACGTGGGTTGTTTGATAAGTATGATGAAAAAGTAATGCTAAAAAGTAAGAAAAACTAAATTGAAAAAGTTCATTTAGTCAGTCGATTAAATTAAACAATAAATAACTTTACTGTACTTATCAAACGACCCTCGTATAGTGTACCGCATGCGATGGAAATACCCTCTCAGTCATCCGACCTAAAGCCTATAGAAAATGTACGAGCAGAATTGGAAAAAAGAATTAGAAAATACGATTTCTCGAATAAAAATAACTTAAAAACACGTCTGGAATCCGAGTGGCGTAAAGGATAGTGGCCCTGCAGTTGCCCAAAAATTATTGAAATCAAAAATCCAAAGCGATCGTTAGAAGTGGTCGAAAGGAAATGACCACTCTACAAAATATTAATATTCCAGGATTTTGTATTCTTTTGTCAGGAAGATAAATAATTATTTACATACGAGGGTCGTTTGGTAAGTACGATAAATTTGTTTATTGTGTAATTTAATTGAATTTCTCAATTCAGTTATTCTTACTTTTTTACCACACTTATCAAACGGCTCTCGTATACTAGTACGAATACGAATGTTGTTTTATTTTTGTTGAATTTGTTGTATTTCTTTTTTTTTTATTACAAAAAAAATATATTTCAAATAGCATATTTTTCTACAAACACTATTGTTAATACGCGGACGATAGGCCGTATGAGTGCGAACGTTGCGAGAAAACGTTCTCGTCGATCCACGACCTCAAAAACCATATCGGAACGCACGAGGAACCGTACGTATGTGCCGTCTGCTTCGAAACGTTTTCGTGGAAGAACACGCTCGACATCCATTTGAAAATCCACCCCGGGATCAAGGACTACGAGTGCGACTTTTACGGTATGATGTTCTCGATTAAACCGTACCTGAAGCGACATCTCGGTATACACACCGGCGAACGTCCGTACATTTGCGACCGTGCGTTCCGGACGAAGCGTGAACTCGACGACCACGTGCGCGTGCACGGCGACGATCGGCCGTTCACGTGCCGCTCGTGCGACCGCGCCTTCTCGCTGAAGCGGAACCTACAGAGACACGTCGAGACGCACTCCGCCGAAAGGCCTTACGCTTGCGAGTTTTGTGCGAAGACGTACGCGCTGAACGGCTACATCACGATTCACACGAGGATACGTACGGGTGAGAGACCGTACGAATGCGGCACGTGCGGGAAATCGTTCACAACGAAGACCGCGCTCGACAGACACGTTGAGGACCACACGCGCGGAACGCCTTTCGAATGTAAATATCGTAAGAAAACGTATACGCAGAAGAGCACGCTCGACCGTCATTCAAAAGTCTGCACCGAAACCGGCGAGTACGCGTGCGACTTTTGCAGCGGTACATTCTTCATCGAGCGTGACCTGCAGGAGCATCTCCGTACACGTACCGACGAACGAAGGCGTTCTCTGCGAAGAACTACCGGGAGGACCACGTGAGAACGCACACAGGAGAGCACGCTCATCGGTCGTTCAAAGATTCACAATCGTGCAGAACGTTACATAAACATGTGACAATAAAGTATTTTGTGCATTCGATTCCTAAGATGTCTCGCCCGTAAATTGTTAATTTTTACAGATCGAATTACAATTACTTCCGATATTTTCATACGTAATCTTTTAGACGTTCGATCGAGGCCTAATTTAACCGACGAGAATGTTGAACGGCATTAATTGCTCGTAACTTGTTTCCTCTACGAAAGACAATCGACCTGTCTCGGGATGTGGGAATTATATAAAAATGAACTATGATATTTGGTGTATATATTTATTTTTTTCTATACAATACAGTTTATAAATAAATGATATTTCTATTTGATTTTCTAATAGAGTCATCGGCGTGCTCTCGGCCCTATATTCCAAATTTTCAAAGTTTTCCTTCAGATGAGTCTGGAAAAGAACATCTTGTTATATTTCCAATAACTTTATCTCTGTCTGACCTGTATAAGTTGTATATGACTCTCGCGGTTTTCTATAAGGCGCCTCCTCACGATTCAAGTTTAATTGACCGATTTTAGTTGATCAACAGAATTGATCAAACTTTTCTTGATCAACTCTATTAAAACAAATGTTCTCACTATAGATTTCTTTCAACTTTTATTGATCAATTGAAATCAATTAATTAAATTTTGAATTATGAGGATGCGCCTTTACAATCGTTCCTGTCAGAGCGGCCATCTTAATTTTTTGACAATCATTTTTTAGGTTATACGGTTTTATTTTGATGTATGTAATTATTTTCAGCTTTCACTTGATTATACTTCTTATTTATCTACTTTATCCTCAACCGATAGAAGTTAAGGGCTTCACGAAAATATACAGGACGTGTATGTCGATTTCGACACGGCTACCCAAAAAATATAACATTTCGTGTACATATTTATTCTCTTCTATACAATACAGTTTATAAATAAATGATTTCTATTGGATTTCCTAACCGGATCGCAGCACGCTTTTCACTCGTACTAGCTCCGACGGTCCTGGCCCCCGTACGTCCTCTTCGTATGTCCGGCGAGATCGAACCCGCTCCGAAACGCATCGCCGCAGACCGGCCGTCCGTACGCTCTCTCGACCGGCCGACCGAGCGAACGCCCGTCTGCACACCTCGCACCTATACCTCATCTCTGCGGCGTGTATCTGCGAACGACAGCGACGAAGACCTGACGAACGCTTTTTTTAGAAGCGGGCAGAACTGCGCGAACCGGAGGGACGGCGGGAGTATCCCTACAGTTCGGCCGTCGATAACTACGACAAGATACACACGTTATGACAAGATACACACGCTCATGCGAGTCGATTCATTAGACGCACTCACGTCTGAACAATATGGCGTGCCTGTTGTTCCATAATTTGTGGAAAGCGTCTCCTATTTGTAATCCCGGGAAGAATACGATCGATGAAACCCTGAAAACATTTCATCGAGCGTAACCACCCTGAACACATATTTCGACCGTCGACTGATTTATATAATGTTGAAAATATCAGAGATCTGGCAGAAAGTTCTGTCCGAAAAGGTGATCTCTAGTTTCAGAGACGAGTCATTCTACAGAAATGGAATTCACAAATTGCAATCACGTTGAATTGAAAATGTATTATTTTCTTTTTCAATTCAAAAACGGACAGTACTTTCCGATAGATGTAGTACGTACCCTCTCCTGTTGGCCATTTTTACACAAAAGTCCAAAAATATATAAAAAAAACAATATAATTTTTTTAAAAAGTACACAATAACAAACACTAAACAAATTGTCAACAAAACACAGAATAAAAACCACAAACGAAAAAAAACAAATTGATTCAATCAAACATCAATTAATCCGATGACAGCAACTCGATGAATATCGATAACACAAAAGACGAAACCCTGAAAACATTTCATCGAGCGTGAACGTACGTATCGAGCGACGGCGACATCACAACTTACGGTACTGCGGACCACGCAGGCGAGCTGGTCGATCGTGAATTAACTCCACGATCGCTCGGTCTTCCTCTCGACTAAACCGTCGTCACGAGCGGCGTCTCGGGCGATGACAAGTGCGTCGTCACGTGCGGCATCTCGGGCGGCGTCACATGTAGTATGAGTGGGAGAAGCAGGTTTGTGGGAAGAGCGAGAGGAGCGGGTGGGACAGGAGAGAGGGCAGGAGCGACCCCGCGGTTCTCCGGTCGATAACTACGACAAGATAAACACGTAATCGCACTGACGCGAGCTGATTTATTAGACGCACTCACCTCTGGACAATGCGCCTGATCATCAGATATGCCGAGAAACCGCCTCCTGTCCAGAAGACCCGGAACAATTAACCTGAAGCAATTCCATGACGGACACAATTCCATGCTCACTCAGAGTCCTGAAAACATTACAGAACGTGACCGTACGTATCGAGCGACGGCGGTATCACGACTTACGGTACTCCGGACCAACTCTTCCCAGTCGCGCTGACCACGCAGGCGAGCTGGTCGATCGCGGATGAACTCCACGATTGCTCGGTCCTCCTCTTGGGTAAAACGTCGCCTAAACAGACAATGGTCGGCCGTTAACATCATGCGACGGGATTCATACGAGAAGACAACGATTGCAAGATCGTGTTCGTTATGAGAAAATGTATCGTTCGTGATAAATATTCAATGATAAATGAATATAAATAAATAAATTATAAACAAATTCAATGATAAATGATGGTCAGTAATTGCATTTACGTGCACACATGGCATCGTTCAATGATAAATATATATAAATAAATTCGACGATAAATAATTACATATACGAGCACAAGGCATCTTACAGAACGTTTCGTCTATATTATATTACATCGCACATACAAGTTACGTGCACTAGACAAGTGCGTAGTTAACGATTATACAACATATCAATACACAAGTAATAATAAAGTTCATGTATACCGATTCAATATACTCCTCATTTTACTCACTGAATGTCAGACATTTTTCTTTTCTTTACAAAAGATGCAATTCAAAGCGATCGCGACATTTCTGTATATGAATTTAAAATGAAAATCGATTCTACAAGCGGTATTTTCAAATAGAACCGACGATGCATTTTCTTTTGCACGAACAAAACCTATATTTCGACTGTTAATTGATTTACAAATCGATGAAAATATTAGAAATATACCGGAAAGTTCTGTCCGACAATGTCATCTCTAGAAATGGTGTTCAATACTGGACGGTTGATTGCGACAGGAGTGTAGGTGCTGCAAGATGATGCAATTATTAAGATAATATAATTATGTTTTGATGGTTTTATTCCAATAATACAGCGGGTCGTGTGTGCAGCGTCCAGTCTCTGAACTCACTGACTGTTTCATAAGAGTATATCAAATCCCTTATGGGGAGAGAGCGAGAGAGATATAACGTGCTCGCGCGGCCGTTAGTTGCAAATTAGCAATTGTTAAAATAAACATATAATTATCGTAATATTAGAAACAACAATCAATTTCAAATAATCTATTTATCGTAATATTAGAATCGACAATCGATTTCAAATATGTTTATCGTAATATTAAAATCAACAATTAACTTCAAACAAATGGAATTCACAAATTACCATCACACTGGGGAAAGGTCATTAATAACGACGGAAAAACTATGTTATTCAGTAAATATTAACAAATATAATGAAAATGTACTTTTTTTTTTAAATTCAAAAACGGACAAAACTTTCCGGTAGACCAGTGTTTCCCAACCTTTTTTAGGCCATGCCCCACCTTAACATTTCTAAAATTTTTATGCCCCCCATACATAATTTTTAACCTTTAAAAATTGTATTGTTCCCTTAAGAAATATAAATGATAAGTTTTAGGAAGAAATCACTATGAAATTGTTATCAAAACATCGTAAGTAAAATTTCAAAACATATAATGAAAAACTGAAATTCAAAATAATTTTAATATTGATTTTTCTATATTCATTTAGTGCGATCCTTGCGCTCGATGCTTGCTGCACAGAGATTTTATATTAGGTTCCGATTTACTTAGCTTTAATCTCAAGTCTCCACGTTGTGTTATATCGAGTCGATTTCTTTTTTTTATCAGTAAATCATTTACAGCACTAAATCCACATTCAGCTAAATATGAAGATGGAAACGGTAGTAAAAGTTTTCTTGCACATTCGGTTACATTTGTGTATTTAATTTCAGTTTCTTCACAAAGCCATGCCATCGCTTCTTTTATATTAAATAAAGTTTTTACCGATTCATCATTTTGCAATTCTGCGAGTTCTTCTCGATACTGCATATTTGATATATCAGACAAATCCACTAATATCGGCTGCATCGTCCATGTTGGGAAATCGATTTGTTTTAAATCGGAAAATCTTTCTTTTAAATCAGCGGATAGAATATTCAAACGATCGACAATACCGAGTACGGCGGTATCGGTTACTTCACATTTTCGGAGCCAATGAAACCGTTCAAAGTTTTTGTTGTTAATATGTTTCTGATATAACTCTATATCGGTAATGAAACCGAATATCTTTGCTTTTGCATCGACGAGTGTTTTATTCGGTCCTTGAAGTTGGTTATTTAATATTTTTAGTTTTTCAAAGATATCGGCTAAATAACTTACAAATGCTTTACCATCGATTGTTAACACTTACTTCATTTCAAGTTTGTCTCTTAAAAATCACTAAGAGTATCGAACAGTCGCATAAATCTTTTCGAGCAGTTTCCTTCGGATAGCCATCTTACTTCAGTATGAAGTAAAAGTCTCACGTGGTCTTCATTTTGTTCTTCACAAAATAACTTGAAAAGACGCTCACATTTGGCACTAGCTTTAATAGCATTAACACACTATTACTGCATGTAGTACTTCATTTAGAACAGGCGAGATATTTTTAGCTACCGAGTTTAGAATTTGCCTTTTTTGTTAAATGTCACCGATATCTATCATTGCATTTAAATAACCCAAAGCGAAAGGGTTAAAGTTGTGTCGAGTCCATTTTTAAATTGCCCCCCTTAACTATCAAATTGCCCCCCTGTGGGGCGTGGGCCCCACGTTGGGAAACACTGCGGTAGACGTAATACTTACCACTTGGCAGGCATTTCCAACAAAGATTCAATATAAATTTAAAAAAACAAACACAAATAAACGATATATGACGAAAACAAACAAAAAAACTAACACTACAATGTGCGATAAAACGGATAACCGAATGAATACACAAGATAACAGAACACACTATAACAGAATATATTTAAAACAGCCGCACACATAAATGGAAGCACACTGCCGTACAAATTTATACTGACTATCTGTTTATGGAGACAGGTAGCTTCTGAAATTTTAACCAAATATGTATCGACGCATGGAAATTATTAGATGTCTAGGGAACGACTTTATCGCTAGATAAACTGAATAAAAAAACAATATATAGATTATAAGCTGTATATAAATATAAACAAATCGTCTATGCCTGGGTCGTCTTAATATATTCATTGTTCACAACGTAATCGATAAAGAATGTTTACAAAGAGATGACGGTTACGTATACGATACAATTATGTGAGTCGTGTTCCTCGGCAGTGGCATCGTTGTGTCCTGGAGGATTGTATCGTGTACACGAGACCGGTGCCTCGGATAGTTTTGTGAAATTACTGGCCGAGGTGACTGACCGACGCTACCGACTGATGTTGCGTAAGTAAGGTGAAGTACAACCAATTTATTGCTATTAATATTATAAAGAGAGTTACTTACAATGTGAGTTATAACTATTTCTAAGCTTTCTATTTTAAGATAATGTGCTTAATATGTAATGTTAAATGTAATTAATGTTTTTGTGATTGTTTTTACTGTTTATGCATATTTTTTTCGAAGAAAATTTTCAAAAAACCTGATGAGACTTTGTTTCAAAACTAAAATTAAGACTAACTTAACTAGGTTAATAGATATGTGTTCAGGTATTAGTGTCGCTGTCACTACACTTGTTTGTCATCACTATACGTCACGGTATGGTTGCTTTTCGCATGTTATGCCTCAGTACTGTCACTGTAGTGATGATTTTTGCGTACTTCACTGCACTGGCGGTGAATTGCATACTGGGTGTTTTGTGTGTTTGTATGTAAAATAAAAATAATACAATCATACTGTACGATACAAGTGTGTATTTAAATTGATACTTATTACCGGTGAAAATATTAAAGAGCCAAAAACAACGGACTGATAAACAATTATCGATGATCAAAAGGCAACAATCCAAAAAGGAATTTAAAATTATACATCTTTATATATATATATATATATATATATATATATATGAATTCGATGTATATATATATTAAATGCAAAAACCTTTAAAAAAACCTTATTCCTCGATTAGTCCGATTTGAATTTCCCCACAAAAATGTTTTGCTTTAAAAATGAATTACAGTAATTCGTCGATTAATCCAGTCTGAATTTCCCCACAAAAATATTTTTTTAAAAATGAATTACAGTAATTCCTCGATTAGTCCGGTTTTAATTTCTCCACAAAAATGTTTTGCTTTCAAAATACCTCGAATAGTCCGTTTTAAATTTCCCCCCATACATGTTTTACTTCAAAAATGAATTACAGTAATCCTCGATTAGTCCGGTTTGAATTTCCACACAAAAATGTTTTGCTTTAAAAACAAATTACAATATGTTTTAATTAAACGAATTACATTAATTTTTAATTATACGAATTGCATTAATTACAAAAATTCTCAAAACTTTCAAAATTTTGAAAAACTTAAAATTATGTACGTATGTTAGTATGTACGTATGTATGTATGCATGTATGTATGAACGTATGTAGGTATGTATGTATATACGTATGCACGTATGTACGTATGCACGTATGCACATATATACGTAGGTATGTATGTATGTATATACGCTGTACGTATGTCGCGTGCTGGGTGTTTTGTGTGTTTGCGTGTAAAATAAAAAAAATATAATCATACTGTATAATACAAGTGTGTATTCAAATTAATACTTATTACTGGTGAAAATATTACAGAGCCACGAACAATGGACTGATAAACAAGAGACCAACAATTATCAATGAGCAAAAGGCAACAATCCAAAAAGGATTTTACAATTATACATCAATCTTGATACATATATATATATAAATTCGATGTATATATATTGAATGCAAAAACCAAAAAGCATTATAATTATCTTGTACGATACAGGTGTGTAACAAAAACAATACTTATATTGTTGCAGATGAAAAGATCAAAGAGCCACTAACCAATGAATCCAAAAACCGTGGACCGATGAAACAAGAGATCGACAATGAAGGAACCAAACGATCTCTAAAACAATGGACCACCGACCCCAGTTAATGACTTGAAGCTCGGAGGAATACTCTGAAAAAAAGGTATCTTTTAAAAACCATATAAATTCAATGGAAGAAAACGTTAAAAAAATTTATTCAAATATAGATTTTTGGAATAAAAACGATAAAAATAAACTCACATTGTTACTGGCAAACAATCTTGGAATGAAACTTGTCGGAAATGAAATGACAGAACAACGGATCGACGAAATCGTAAATGACTACTACACGTTCTTGAAGATATCTGAAACATTTATTATTACATACATTGAATGTGTATTTAAGATTTCAATTGTAAAATAATTAATAAATATTATGACTGCAATACAGTAATTATAAGTTTATATTGTTACCGATAACCTAACTTTCTCAGCCAAATGAAGTCGTTGAAAGTGACAAGATTTAGGCACGATTGACAAACACGAAAAAATATCTGTGATTATAAATTTCAACACACACACATAAGTGTGTATTCATGCATATATATATATATATATATATATATATATATATATATATATATATATATCGGGTAGTCGAAAAAGTCTTTTCATATTTCTAATCAAACTTCAAGTAATTTTTTTTATATTGATAATTAACTTTATTGAACTAAATATGTACCATTTTGGTCGACCACCTTTTGCCATTTTTCTGCTAGAGACATTATTCCATCAGTGTAAAACTTTTCTGGTTTCTCGGCGAAAAACTTCGACAAGAAATTTTCACAGGCATCTCTCGAAGTCAACTTTACTCCGTTAAGGGAGTTCTGCATTGACCGAAACAAACGGTAGTCTGATGGTGCAAGGTCAGGACTATATGGTGGATGCATTAAAACTTCCCAGCCAAGCTCTCTAAGTTTTTGCCGAGTCATTAAAGATGTGCGTGGTCTAGCGTTGTCCTGGTGGAAGACGAAGCCCTTTCTGTCGATCAGTTCTGGTCGTTTTTTTCCGATCGCTTCCTTCAATCTCATCGATTGTCGACAATAAAGTGTAGAATCAATCGTTCGACCGGGCTGGAGCAGCTCATAGCGGATGATTCCTTTCCGATTCCACCGAACACTCAGCGTAACCTTTCGAGGCGTCAATCCTGGATTCGAGACTATTTGTCGAGCTTCACCACGCTTGTACCGTGATCTTTTTCGCACATTATTGTCGTATTCGATCCACTTTTCGTCTCCCGTTACCGTTCGCTTCAGAAACGGTTCGATTTCATTTCGTTTCAGCAAAGAATCGCAGATGTCAATTCGGTCCGTTAAATTTTTCACAGACAATTCGTGTGGTACCCACACATCGAGCTTCTTTTTGTAGCCAGCCTTTTTTAAATGGTTCAAAACCGTTTGATGATGAATGTTTAGTTCCTTGGCAATGTCGTGGCTGCTTATGTGATGGTCCTTGTCGATCTTTTCCATAATTTCATCGACTTTTTCAACGATAGGTCGACCAGAACGAGGTGCATCTTTCACATAGAAATTTCCAGAACGAAAGCGAGCAAACCATCGTCGTGCTACACGAACTGATATAGCATCGTCTCCGTGAACTTTACAAATTTCATTGGCGGCTTGCGTGGCATTCTTCCCTTTTTTATATAAAAATTTCAAAATATAGCGAATTTCTTCATTATTTTCACTCGTTTTTGAAAAGCTGTAACTTTTGTTCAGCTTCACCAAATTTAATTTTCTTTAAGGTTAAATGAAGCTTGAAATTTCACCTTTCCAACACTATATGGTATGACACAATGTGATTGGTAGCACTGGAGATATACGATTCCAACGACATCTATGGACAAAATACGAAAAGATTTTTTCGACTACCCGATATTTATGTGTATAATAATTAAAAAATAACCTTACATTGTCACTGACGACAATCTTGAGATGAAATTAGATTTTCTATATATTAATTGATGTGGATCGAATAATAATACTGATAATAACACATCATCAATATTTATTGATTTATACATACTTGTTTATTTTATACAACAATACATTCTATTGTTTTTGTTTACATTTCACCACATATCTGCTAAATATCTCCACGCACTCTATTTACATAGATGGAAACTCCATCAGTCCGCCAAATACAAATGTACAATATTCAACATTCATATCTAATTATGATTTTCTGTTATAGAATTAGTAATTACTGTGGCATTATATAGTTCGTACATCATTAATTGTAATAATATTTTATTTGACTATAACTCTGACTGACCTGGTCTGCATCTATCGCCGTACGTCCACTCGATTCTTCCGGAGATCCTCTGATCATTTCGTATAATCGTTATTCACGTTAACGAACGTCGGGGTCACCGCTTCGGAGATCGGTTTTCTCCGATCATTCACTTATACGAATTTTCTCGCAGCACAATTTTATCCAAATTTTTTATAACACCTTTTTATAATTTTTGTAAATATATTATTTATGAAAAATAAGTAAAAAAATTTTGACTTTTCACTCGCGTCTATATTTCTTGTTGTTGACAATAAGTGATCGGCTATCGTCACAAAATTCATAGCCGCCACAAATCTTTTTTCAAATTTATGTAAACTCATAAAAAATACATCTTGTTTAATGCCTTTTCGGATGCTGTGCTAATTTTTTAATTTCGATAAGAGATTCGACAACAATCGGCAAAAAATCAACCCCTCTCGATTTGATATCAGTCGGATTTGTTTTTCAAAAATCAAATGCAATAAAAGGCGTTATCTTTTCTCAAATTCGATTAAAATTGCATAAAACGTAATAAATTTTATGCCCTTTTCGATGATGTACTGATTTTTTTAATCGGATTAGCGGTTCGAAAACAATCGGCAATAAACTAACCCCTCTCGACTTGATATCAGAGTCGAACTTGTTTTTCGAAAATTGAAACGCTATAAAAGGCGTAATCTTTTTATAAATTTGATTTAACTTATTAGAGATATAGCCGATTTAATGCCCTTTCGGATGCTGTGATATGTCGCACTTGAACGGTTGTTTGTCGAGGTGCACGTTCTTGTGCGCGGCCAGACGTTCGGAGGTGAAGAACGATTTCGTGCACAGATCGCACGCGAACGGTCTCTTTTTTTTGGAATGCACGTAGGAGTGATGGTCTAAACTACTTTTATTATTGAACGACATGCCGCACGTGTCGAATTTTGACGGTTTTTTTACCCGTGTGAACTTTCTTATGCTGACGTAGATTTCGTCTGGACGAAAACGACTTTTCGCATTCGTCGCACTTGAAAGGTTTTTTGCCGAGGTGCACGTTCTTGTGCGCGGCTAGAAGCTCGGTGGTGAAGAACGATTTCGTGCACAGATCGCACGCGAACGGTCTCTTTTTTTCGGAATGCACGTAGGAGTGTCGGTCTAAACTACTTTTTTAATTGAACGACATGCCGCACGTGTCGCACTCGAAAGGTTTTTCACCCGTGTGAACTCTCTTATGCTGGACCAGAATCGAGTTGCACGAAAACAACTTTTCACATTCGTCGCACTTAAACGATTTTTTGCCGAGGTGCACGTTCTTGTGCACGGCCAGACGCTCGGTGGTGAAGAACGATTTCGAGCACAGATCGCACGCGAACGGTCTCTTTTTTTTGGAATGCACGTAGGAGTGATGGTCTAAACTACTTTTATTATTGAACGACATGCCGCACGTGTCGAATTTTGACGGTTTTTCACCCGTGTGAACTCTCTTATGCTGGACCAGATTTGGTTTGGACGAAAACGACTTTTCGCATTCGTCGCACTCGAAAGGTTTTTTGCCGAGGTGCACGTTCCTGTGCGCGGCCAGACCCTCGTTGGTGAAGAACGATTTCGTGCACAGATCGCACGCGAACGGTCTCTTTTTTTTGGAATGCATGTAGGAGTGTAGGTTTAATGTATATTTCCGAGCAAACGACATACCGCACGTGTCGCACTCGAACGGTTTTTCACCCGTGTGAACTCTCTTATGCTGGACCAGAAAAGAGTTGCACGAAAACGACTTTTCGCATTCGTCGCACTCGAACGGTTTTTCGCCGAGGTGCACGTTCTTGTGCGCGGCCAGACGCTCGGTGGTGAAGAACGATTTCGTGCACAGATCGCACGCGAACGGTCTCTTTTTTTTGGAATGCACGAAGGAGTGATTGTATAAACTACTATTGTTACTGAACGACATGCCGCAAGTGTCGCACTTGATCGGTTTTTCACCCGTGTGAACTTTCTTATGCTGACTCAGATTCGGTTTGGACGAAAACGACTTTTCGCATTCGTCGCACTTGAAAGGTTTTTCACCCGTGTGAACTCTCTTATGCTGAACCAGAATCGAGTTGCACGAAAACGACTTTTCGCATTCGTCGCACTTGAACGGTTGTTTGTCAAGGTGCACGTTCTTGTGCGCGGCCAGACGCCCGGTGGTGAAGAACGATTTCGAGCACAGATCGCACGCGAACGGTCTCTTTTTTTTGGAATGCACGTAGGAGTGTAGGTTTAATGTATATTTCCGAGCAAACGACTTACCGCACGTGTCGCACTTGAACGGCTCCTCGCCGGTATGGAGGTACATATGTTTGCGTAACTGATGTCTCATCGAGAACGACTTTTTGCATCGATCGCATGGAAACGGTCTATCGGAGACGTCGACGTTCTTAGTCTCTCGTCGATGGTACGACTTCGTCGCGCCGAGATCTTCTTTTCCTTCACAGTGTGTTTTTAAATGTACGTCGAGACGTGTCTTCGTCGCAAACGACCCGTTGCACGAGTCGCAAGTGAACGAATCGTGACCTAAAAGAATTCTTCTACTTTCTAACGACTGCTCTTCCCGGTTGTCCGAATCCGTCGCGCGTGTTTCTCTTGCGTCGATCGGTACTTCCGACGTCGTGTTCTCATCGTCGACAAAATCCTCGTTGTCCTCTTTTATACCGATCGATTCTTGTAAAGAAAAATACGTTCTGAGATTTTCATCCGATCCTCTCTCGTACGATGTAGAAAAACATGACTGCGTTCTCTCGTCGTTAGTTTCTTCATCGTCTACTTCGATTTTAACTTTTACGATATTCGGTTCATCGACGTTTTTTGTGCACGAATCGATATCGGTTCGTAAACAATGTCGAAAAGATATTTTTTCCTGCATGGAAAAACTACAATCTTTATCGATGTCTGTTACATTATTTTCCGGTTCCTTTTTTACTTCTATGCCGAAGTGCGAATCTCGAAGGAAATCACATAATGCAGACTCTGTTTCGATACATTTATTGCGAAAAACAGCGAACGTCTTCAAATACTCAGCACATGAACGGCAGACGAACGACGATAATCTTTCATTCTTACAAACCTAAAAATAGCATTACTTTATTATTATTGTATTAGTGTTTTTCTATTACAAGTATGTATTCATGTGTGTACAGTTACAGCTGTGGGCATGAAAACAAAACGGTTAAGAAATTTAAGAAAGAGTCAAATATACGGATTCCAATTAGCGCTTCAGAAGTTCAAATGGGAATAAAACAAAAAGTATTCAATTAATTAGTTACTCATTATTTTATTTTTAAGCAAATTCTGTGACATTAATGATGGAACACAATTTCACTCGTAAGACCCACCACGACTTTGCTCGACACAGTGCATTCGTTTAGTTCAACTTTTAGTCACTTTTTCACATAATTGTGGTCCAATTCCATGAATTACAAATTCAGTGTTCGTTTCTAATGCTTTTGTTGTTTATAGTTTATCAGCATAAAACAATGATTTAACATCACCCCACAGGAAATAATAGAATGGGGTTAGATCACATGATTTTTGTGGCCAATCGGTAACACCATTTCGTGAAATAAAGGACTCATTCATGTTTTGTTTCACTAAGTTTCACTATAGTTTCCAGTCTATATTTTAGCACGTAGCACCGTCCTGTTGAAACCACATATCGTGAAAACCATTTTCAATCATTTCTGGAAAAATATCATTAATCGTGGTTCGATGAGGTACTTCATTTATTGTAACGTGATCACCAGCTTCATTTTGAAAAAAATACGGTTCAACGATACCACCAGCATGTAATGTACACCGAACAGTTACTTTTTATGCACACAGTGGTCTTTGTTCAATGACTTGTGGATTACGTTCACTCCAAATTCTGCAATTTTCTTCATTTAGTGTCAACCGTAAGTTTCACGAAGCGAACGATGAGTTTTTACAATTTTTAAGCGCTGTTGAAATTAAACGTTCCGTGATAATTAATTGATTCCACGATACTGGAGTTAAAATGTCAAAATGAGTTAAAAAAAATTCAAACAGGGCTGCCACCAGCTGTCAAAGTTCTGATATTTTTATTGGATACCCCTACTTATCAAAATAATTTCGTTATTTAAAAGTTTTATTTTATTACTTCAATACAGCAGTTGTTTAAATTAGTAGTATATAAATCAATCCAGTGTTCAATCACGCATTTTTATAATTGAAGATGATCATCATCATTATAGGTTAAAAGGAAATTTGCAGTTTTCGTGAGACTTACACAAATTTACACCTAAATCTGCTAGATTTAGAGGCAGATAATATTGTTTTAATTTCATTTTATATATGATAATATTTTAATATTTTGTTGTGCGACCCAGGTTTTTAATTATATACAGATTTACGACATCCCAAAGCTGCGTGTTCATCGTCAGTCGATATCGATGAACGTCCAGATTGTAGTTCATCATCGAAAACCTCACGGCCCTCTTTGAACGTCTTACACCACTCTTGTTCGCAATAGTAAATTCTCGGGGTATGCATTTCTTAACATTTCCAACGTTTGTGTGAAGTTTATTTGGTTCGCAACATAAAATTTAATGTAAATTCTTTAATCGACTGATTTCGATATCATAAAAATCGCCATGAACAACAATTATCATCTAACAAAAACCACCGTAAAGTATTTAGAAGACCATGGATATATAGAAAAGGGATATATGGAAATTCGTTGGAATGGACTAGAAACGAAAGTTTTCGTAGAAGTCCTGATCCAGCAGTGGGTACAAAAAACATGTTGTCGATGATGATAAGTTATGTAAAGTTTGAGATGCTTTTCCTATAGCCTCTCTCAAGTCATTCAACCTCACATACTCGCTGTATACTCTGTTATCGTATATGAGGATCTACAATCTAGTAGTGATCATAAGAATAAGTGGTTTCACTCTTTTCCAACAGCCTCTTCAGAGAGAGAAACAGTGAACTGTAGCTAAAGTGATTTTTTATGTTTTAAAAGAGAAATGTCCCTAAAGGGTAAAAGAACAATACTAGACGATAAACAACGTAAAAAAACACAAAGTAACGATCATTATGAATTAAAGATTCCTATAGATTTTCCTAAATAAACTAATAAATAAGGACACATGGATCATTCGTTCGAAATATACATATGTTTGTATCTCCATTTTATGGCAACTCCCAATGGTACTCTACCGAACGAGTCATTAGTTCTAGCTAGTGAATCGTGAATGGTAACAAAGATGATTAAGATAAAAAGTGAGACACAGACGTAAAAATGATTGGATGATACACATTTCATGACGAATGTCTTGATTACAATGATTACATATAAACACTTCAGTGAAAACGACGAAACGTCCACAACACGTGTATAGGATATCTCAAATGCGACTGAAGGGTTAGACATACAGTTATTTGCCTACTATTATTTACTCTCAATTGCCCTCATATATATATATATATATATATATATATATATATATATATATATCTACATACATACGTACACGCACACACACACACACACATATATATATATATATATATATATATATATATGGCGGATACACAAAGCCACCGCCGGCCGAAATTTCCGTAGAAACACTTGAACGAAACGTAATGATCAATACCGTTAGAAACACTTGGATGAAACGTAATGACTGATCCCGTTAAAGACACTTAGACGAACAAAACGACCGACCTCATTAGTACAGAACACTGGAAAACCCTTCCACGGTTACAACGGCAGCAGCAGTCAACTACCGTTAACCACCGAGAGAACGATCGACCGAGACGCTCGGGTGATACCTGGAAATACAACCCCCAAAGATTATGTACCGGTCAGGAATGCGATAATGACCGACTGACCGGTATAAAAAGGCCGCAGAACATCGTATCATCAGTCAGTACCTCGCTAGACTCGGTCATCTACTCTACCAGTATCACTGGACAGTAGATGACATAAATCGCTATACAACACGAGACACGAGTCTCATCGACGAACATCATTGTCCACATCTCTGTGCTGTACTTATTACCATCATTGTACGATCACGATTATCCGTAAATAAATACTCTAGTCATTTTAACTGTGTATTTCATTTAAACCGGAGATACCGAATCTCCAAATATATATATATATATGTTAGAATATGAGAAATAAATCTAAGCTACTAATAGATGGTGCATACGAGTAAGTCGGTATGTAAGGACTCTTTAAGAGACAAGGAGTGGGGCGTCGGTCTACAGAGAAGTCGGAGGGAGTCGGTCATCGGAGTCGAAGGGAGTCGGTCATCGGAATCGGAGAGGACTGCAACAAGAATCAACAATGTAGTTAATAGAAATAATATCGTATAGATATATAAAGTGTAATATAGTATATAGTGTAGATATAATATAGTAATATGTATTTCATCATTAATAAATAAAACAACAATTATTCCAACATGGTATTCAGAACGTGGTTTCTTGGGCCCACAACTTCAATTATTCTCACATGGCAGGAGAGCATGGTTGGTTAAAACGAATTATTCTCACAATATATATAGATTTTAAATACAGTGCTCTGACAATGACATCATAAACACATAAATGCACATCAATAGATAAAGTGAATTAAGAAGCGTGCAAGTTTAAATCATTATTACACAACATACAAAAATTACAACAAATGTAAATTTTCTATGCGGCAATTAATAATAGAAATTAAAAAGCAAACATAATAGAAGGAAATTTATAACCGACTTCGACGATTTTCGACAGCTAATTTGACAATCATTTTATTTCAACTTACTTGTATCGAAGCGTATTCCATTAAGACTTCACTGAACGTTTTTTCGTTGAAACATTTTCCACTGAATATGTCAGAAGCGTTGTTATGTTGCGATAAACATGTTCTACATAAGCTCGGCAAATCATGAACATTTGTTATATTCATTGCTAAAATAGGTACAAAACGTTTCTAAGTTCGTCACAAACTGATTACATACACCGGTATGATAGTTTTCTTGTAATTTTCAATTATTTGTAAACATACGTGTTCAATTTTAGCGATTTGGTAAGAAAGTGCCCGGGGTCGGAATAACTCGAACACGTTGTTTAACGAAAAATGGTTTTTATTAGAGTGGGTGGAAGTGGTGTTGGTGTGGGTGGAACAGAGACAGGAAGGTGGAACAGAGATGGAACGGGACGCGGCGTTTGCGCACCAGTTAGAACTCGGCGAGTGGGATGAGACTCTGTTTCCAGCGGCTGCCGGACTCAGGGGCGCCGAGAGGTGCTGCCACACAATCATATCAAATATAAAAGTCAATTTTAAAAATTCTTCACGGCTACACAATTTTTTTAAAATAATCGAGAATATATAATTTTAATAGTAAATTTTATGCCCTTTCGAATATCATAAATCAAAATTTTCAATTTCAAATGGTTTTCCTGGAATTACGATTTTTTTCGACCATGCGTAATCACATTAACAAATTATTGAGTCAAATGTAAAAATTCCCCAGGACCGTACTGGCGATTTTCAAAAAATGAACCGAATGGTCCTTAATAGAAAATGTTATGCCCTTTCTAATTCCGTAATTGAAAATTATTTATCTTTACTATTTTTCTTGTAATTTTAAATTTTTTCGACCATACATTAATCGACTGTATCAAATATAAATGTCAATTTGAAAAATTCCCCCCGTCCACACAAATCATTTCAAATAAAAAATGTATTTATTAAATACTATGATATATTTATAATAATAATTTAATATTATTTTATATAATAATATTTTATTTAATATTATTTATTATTATAAAAATATATTTATTTAATATTATATAATATTTAAATAAAAAATAAAGATTTCAATTGTAAAATGATCAATAAATATTACGACTGTAAAAAATTTGAAAATTTTCAAAAGAAAATTTCAAAATTTTCAAAAAAAAATTTCCAAATTTACAAAAAAATTTTTCAAAATTTTTCCAAAATTTTCAAAAAATTTTTTCAAAATTTTAAAAAAATCTCAAAATTTTCAAAAAATTTTTTTCAAAATTATCAAAAAAAAATTGAAACCTTTCAAAAAAATTTGAAAACTTTCAAAAAAAATTTTCCAAATATTCAAAAAAAATTTTCAAAATTTTCAGAAAAAATTTTCAAAATTATTTTTCAAATTTTCAAAAAATTATTTTTAAAATTATCAAAAAAAATTTGAAAGCTTTCAAAAAAAATTTTCAAAATTTTCAAAAATAATTTTCAAAATTTTAAAAAAATTTTTTCAAAATTATCAAAAAAAATTTGAAAATTTTCAAAAAAAAATTTCAAAATTATAAAAAAAATTTGAAAATTTTCAAAGAAAATTTCAAAATTTTCAAAAAAAATTTCAAAAATTTTTATTTGAAAATTTTCAAAAAAATTTCAAAATTATAAAAAAATTTGAAAATTTTCAAAAGAAAATTTCAAAATTTTCAAAAAAATTTCAAAATTTTTTTCATATTTCCAAAAAAATTTTTCAAAATTTTTCCAAAATTTTCAAAAAATTTTTCAAAATTTAAAAAAATCTCAAAATTTTCAAAAATTTTTTTCAAAATTATCAAAACAAATTTGAAAGCTTACAAAAAAATTTGAAAGCTTTCAAAAAAATTTTCAAAATTTTCAAAAATAATTTTCAAAATTTTCAAAAATTTTTCAAAATTATCAAAAAAATTTGAAAACTTTCAAAAAAAATTTTCAAAATTATAAAAAAAAATTTGAAAATTTTCAAAAAATTTCAAAATTTTCAGAAAAAATTTTCAAAATTTTTTTTCAAATTTTCAAAAAATTTTTTTTAAAATTATCAAAAAAAATTTGAAAACTTTCAAAAAAAATTTTCAAAATTTTCAAAAAAATTTTTCAAAATTATCAAAAAAAATTTGAAAACTTTCAAAAATAATTTTAAAAATTATAAACAAAAATTTGAAAATTTTAAAAAGAAAATTTCAAAATTTTCAAAAAAAATTTTCAAAAATTTTTCATATTTCCAAAACAAATTTTTCAAAATTTCAAAAAAAATTTTAAAAGATACAAAAAATTTTTTTAAAATTTTCAAAAAAAATTTTCCAAATATTCAAAAAAAATTTTCAAAATTTTCAGAAAAAATTTTCAAAATTATTTTTCAAATTTTCAAAAAATTTTTTTTAAAATAATCAAAAAAAATTTGAAAGCTTTCAAAAAAAATTTTCAAAATTTACAAAAATAATTTTCAAAATTTTCAAAAAAATTTTTCAAAATTATCAAAAAAAATTTGAAAAGTTTCAAAACAAAATTTCAAAATTTTCAAAAAAAAATTTCAAAATTTTCAAAAAAAAGTTTCAAAAATTTTTTTTCAAATTTTTAAAATTTTTTTTTCAAATTTTCAAAAAAAAGTTTCCAAATTTACAAAAAAATTTTTCAAAATTTTAAATAAAAAAATTTTCAAAATTTTTAAAAAAATACTTTCAAAATTTTCAAAAAAATTTGAAAACAAAAAAAATTTTCAAAATTTTCAAAAAAAATTTTCAAATTTATCAAATTTTCAAAAAAATTTTTTTAAAATCAAAAAAAATTTTCAAAATTTTTAAAATTTTTTTTCAAATTTTCAAAAAAAATTTGAAAACTTTCAAAAAAAAATTTCCACTATCAAAAATAATTTTCAAAAATTTTATTTTAAAATTTCAAAAAAATTTTTCCAAATTTACAAAAAAAATTTTCAAAATAAATTTTCCAAATTTTCAAAAATTTTTTTCAAAATTTTCAAAAAAAATTTTCAAAAATTTTTTTCAAAATTTTCAAAAAAAATTTTCAAAAAAATTTTTTCAAAATTATCAAAAAAAATTTGAAAGCTTTCAAAAAAATTCTCAAAATTTTCAAAAAAATTTTTCAAAATTTAAAAAAAAAATTTTCAAAATTCGGGATAGATTCAATATTCTATTATCGATCTCGATATCTATAATTATTTTATGTTATCGATTTTGAATTTATGATGTTTTTTTTAACTGTTTATTATTATATTATTATGTATATGTTATCTGGCGAATAAAGAATTTTTATTGGAAGATGTTTATTTCTATTACATTATATGTATAAAATACATAGATATTTGTTAATATTGCTTCCTAGTATTCTTAATGTTATTAGTAATGAAAAAATGTTGTTATTATTAATATAAATAATTGTTAACGATTATAGTAATGAATGGAAAGGAGAAAAATTAATAATAATTATAATAAGAATTATATTAGTGAACAGGAAGAAGTATTAATGTGGAGGGGAAAGATTATTGTTGTTAATAATGAAAGTAATTGTTAAACTTATGAGTATTAGGAACAAAAATAAAAATGATTAATATTGTTTATAGTGTAAGAAAAATTACAATTATCAATATTAGCAATAGTAGAATGGAAGAAGTTGTTTAAACGGTAATTAATAATAATAATAAATTTTGAGAAGACGACGAGGAGGAAGATGTATTAGTAGTTTTGAAAAAAGAAATAAAAACAAGAACAATAATTTAAAAAAATATTAATAAAAGGAAGTAGTATAAATAGTAAAAAAAAAATAATAATAATAGTGACTGAAAATAATATCGACTGTGTAGCACAGTGGTTTGCATTACCGCGTGTCGTGCAGGAGCTTGCGTTCGATTCCCAGTCGGAGAGTTTTTCGCTATCGAGGGTTGAGCATGAAGGCTGACGACCTCATTTTGTAAAAAAAATAACTGTCGAGAGTTGAAGAACGGAAAGCGTCGACAGACTCTGTAAAATCGTACATAATATTAAATTCCAGCTAGAACAGAGCTGTCCAAACCGCGACCCGAAAACCCAAAAAGCATTTTTCCATAATATTAGGGGGACCTGAAAGTAAGGTCGTTTCTGCGCATGTCGATATTCGTTAGTCATTTATCGGCTCGTTGTGTACTTCAAAGTCGTGCCAAAGATATTTTAAGGTTAGAGTGACTTGTCTACTCGTAAATAATAAAATCTTAATTTGTTTTCTTGCAATTGATGGTGAAACGGCCAGCCAAATACCCGAAGAGGTACATTGTATGCTTTTTGAGATTCACAAGGGTAGTAACGTAACGGTCGCTACCGAAAACATTTGCGATTTAAGAAAAACGAAATCTTTTTCACAAAAATATACAAAAACTTTTGTTTTTTTTTATAGAATTTTATGAAAAAGTTTCTGCTATATTTTGACCCCACCACCTGTTACACTCTATAAAACTACATATATATATTATATGCAGTTTATAGAGAGTCTGTCGACCGCTTTCCGCTCTTCAACTTTCGAGTTATTTTTTGCAAAAGATGAGGTCGTCAGCCTTCATGCTCAATCCTCGAAAGTGAAAAACTCTCCGACTGGGAATCGAACGCAAGCTCCCGCACGACACGCGGTAATGCAAACCATTCTGCTACACAGTCGATATTATTTTTGGTTACTATTATTATCTTTTCATTACTATTTATACTACTTCCTTTTATTATTATTATTTTTTAATTATTATTTTTTTATTCCTTTTTTCAAAACGACTAATACATCTTCCCCTCCTCTTCTTCTTACAATTTATTATTATTATTAATTACCATCAAAACAACTCCTTCCATTCTATCATTGCTATTATTGATAATTGTAATTTTTCTCACACTATAAATGTACGCGCGTTGATGTGCCGGTGAAAATTAAAGCGTTATTTTCCTATTGGCTGGCTCGAACGTCGACGTAGTAAGGAAGAAATTAGATCACTGCAGCCGCGACGGGTAGTGGAAAGTAGAGGTTGTGAAAAATTAAAGACTTTTGATAATAAAATAATTAAACTATTTATTAACCACTAGTTTGAACGGATAAGATACGTATTTACGAGAACTGAAAAGGCAACACGAAGCGATTTTTAAGAAGGGTTGTAAAATCGAAAGCAACGTGTTGTCAGTTCAAGCGCTGTGTCGAGAAGAAGGAATTAATAATCAAGCAAGTTACGGATAGTTTGTGTATCGTCATCTTTCGTTATCTCGATCTGTTTATTTATATTTAAACAAAAAACTACTTAACTAGACCAAGAACGAACTGAATTATTACCAAACAGGCAGACGATGGGGTTCGCCTATCTGACAATAAAGACGATAACCGAGCTCTTTCTCTATCTCGACCGAGCGGCGCGAACCTTAAGTTGCGGCCTGAACAATAAACAATATTAATCATTTTCATTTTTGTTCCTAATACTCATAAGATCGACAATTACTTTCATTATTAACAACAATAATCTTTCCCCTCCGCATTAATACTTTTTCCTGTTCACTAATATAATTCTTCTTATTATAATTATTTTTATTTTTTCTCCTTTCCATTCATTACTATAATCGTTAACAATCATTTATATTAATAATAACATTTTTTCACTACTAATAAGAATACTAAGAAACAATATTAACAAATCTAAATATCTCAATGTATTATATATATATATAATGTAATAGAAATATAAACATATTCCAATAAAAAATTATTTATTCATCACAAAACATATACATCATAATATAATAATAAACAGTAAAAAAAACATCATAAATATATTCAAAATGGATAACATAAAATAATTACAGATATCGTTTAAAACCAATTCATAAACACAATTATATTCAAACATTAACAATTCAAATAATTGCATTAGACATTCAAACAGAATTCTTAAGTCGTTCCGACGAACTCTCTCCGACGATGACTTCTTCCGCCGCTTGTCGTTTCAAGTCCTCCCGCAGGTCCTCGATGAGACCCGAGTCCGGCGAATGACCGAACCGACATTATGCACAGGTACGCTTTGCTGCACGACCCGGTGCACAACCATGCCCGAAGGTACATTCTTCATCGATTCAGAACGGTTCCTCGAGCCGTCCCACAAGGCGTTTCGGTACTGTTCCTCGTTCGTGTCTCCTTGCACAGTACACACATCGCCGGCATCTCGAGAACTCATCGCAGACCGTAGTAGCGCCGTGTGATTTGATCGGGGAAATTCCAACAACGGACGTCGTTTTTCCCCTGGTCCGTTGGAATTGCAAAGCCGGGAGATTCGAACCTGGAACGTCAAGACGAACTGTTAAAAATGATAAGAGAGAGTGAACATTTACGAATGGATAGTGATAGCAAGTGCATGCGTACCTTCTTCGGAAAAACGTCGAAGACGACACTCGAAACATTTTCCCCGATGATTCGGCGCTTTTCTCGCTGTTCGCCGAGCAGAGGTGCTTCGGTCGTCCCTCTTTCTGTCGGTGTTCTATCGAACTCGATACCGATATCGACGAAGTCTAGAAACGACCGAACGTCCGGGGATGAAATTATCGTTCGGCGTCCGAGTCGAGGGCCGGGCCAGATCGTTAAACGACTGCGAATCGTGTCTAGTGCTATTTCACGGTTCGTTTCTCCACGACGATAGAATGCGTTTTCTTTCGGTTTAGCGTGAAGATCGGCGTCGTGCACGAGCCGACGAGACCGTCGACGTCGACGACGGCGTCGCTCGTGGACGATCGCATAGAGAGCGAGAAGAGACTAGGCATGTTCGTATGGCTCGCGAGAGGAGACCGGGTCTCTGTGGAGGAGAACGCTTCGATCGGTATCGTACTTCGGCCGTACATAAGGAGTAGAATACGAGAGCGTTTGTTATTTCGATAGAACGAAAGGATTTCCGTCGCCGAAAAAGTTTTATTTAAGACAAAAGTCGAAATGTCACGTTACCTTAGATCGAGCAGATGACCGAGCCGTCGAGGTTCCTGGACCCGGCGAGGGAGGCCGTCTGATGTTTATGGTGCAGCACGGGAAACACGATATACTGCACGTCTTGCCGCACGCACGAGCATACGGCTCATCGTACGTGCGACATACGCGGAGTTCACCGCCAGCAAAGATCGTGTAACCCGTGTTGCACGCAACATGCACTCCCTCGCGAACCTCTCGGCGTCTCTGACGGCTCGGGCTGCGGCACGTTGGGCGACACGTGCGGCGGCGAGAGCCGCACGAGCCGATCGCACCGCACGGTCGCCCAACGGAATTTCAGGTGCCGGCGGTGGAGGACCGACGACATCTGCGGCGAGGTTCCCCTGCAGATATCTACGACAAGAATAACGCGTGAATCACGCACGTACGAGTTTATTTATCGGACGCACTCACCTTAGAATTATTTGTCGGGCTTGTATGTCGGTCAACCCGGGGAACCTCGCCCTGTCCATTAGTTCGGGCAGTAGGTACCGGTTGAAGCGGTCTCGTACCCCTCGCCACGACCGCTCCAGACCCTGAAACATTTCATCGAGCGTGAACGTACGTATCGAACGACGGCGACATCACAACTTACGGTACCCCGGACCAGCTCGGACCACGCGCGTTCGCCGCGCAGCCGAGCCGGCCGGTCCCGAACGTAATGGACGATCGCCCGATCCTCCGCGTCTGTGTACCTCGGTCTAAACAGACAATGGTCGGCCGTTAATATCGTGCGACGGGATTCGTACGATCGCTCAGGTCGAGTTCGTTACGAGAAAACGGATCGTCCGACGATAAATCAATATAAATAAATTACACATAAATTCAATGATGAATCAATTATAAATAATAAATCATAAATAAATTCAATGAAAAATAACGGTCAATAATTGCGTAGACGAGCAAATGGCGTCACACAGAACGTGTCGTCCATTTTATGATTACGTCACGCGTACGAGTTACGTGCAGACTAGACAAGCGCGCGGTTCACAATTACGCAACGTATCGATACAGAAGTTATAACGGAGGTCACGTACACCGATTCGATATACACATCCATTTTATTCACTTGACATCGGACGTTTTTCTATTTATTTTTACAAAAGATGCAACATTCTAAACGATCGCGACATTTCCGCACGTGAATTTATAGCGGAATTCGATTCGACGAGCCGTGTTTTCAAATAGAACCGACGATGCATTTTCTCTCGCACACAAAACACATATTTCGACCGTCGACCGAATTATATAATGTTGAAAATATCAGAGATCCGACGGAAAGTTCTGCCCGATAGTGTGATATCTAGTTTCAGAGACGCGAGTCGTTCTATAGAAATAGAATTCGCAAATTGCCATCGCGTTGAATCGAAAATGAATTATTATTTTTTGTTTTTCAATTCAAAATCAGACAGAACTTTCCGGTAGACGTGAAACTTACCTCCTGTTTGCCATTTAGAAATCAAAATTTAAATAATTAAAAAAACACACAAAAATATATAAGAAAGAAAAATGAACAAAACAAAAAGAAATTAAAAACAAAAAAAAAATATATAGAATAACAAAATGTTAATTTACACGGAATTTTTTAATTTTTTATTAATGCTCGAAATTGCTCGAAATTACCGTACGCACAACCTACGAAATCCATCAGAAAAGAGTGGGGAGAAATAGTGAGGCCTGCGACGCATGCGCGCGCTCTTATATAAACATTTTGTTATGATTACAAAACAATAGACACGGCACGCTTGTTTTTTTATTCCAAACGAAAACGAACGAATTTCCAAAATTCATGATTTTTTATAAGAGTTTCAATTTGAAAATAAATATCAATCTTGCTCAAAATATAACATAATCGTAAAAATCTCACCGATTTAAAAAACTGATCATTTTCTGTTTAAATTTTTATCCCCCGTGTATTTACCATCTCTCTCCCTACTACATTTTTTCATTTTGTTACTCGCTTTATATTCTAAAAAATTTTTATATTTACGAGTTTTAGGCATACGTTCGACCATTTACCTTTTTATTACTATACGATAAAGAATCTTTACTTGTGGCGTACGTACATAAGTACACACACTCTTTTTTTAATTTATCTATTTTTACATGTATTTAAATTTCTCACTACCGTATAAACGTAAAAGAAATCACAAAGGTCCGATGTGAATATGAATATATTAGGTTGGCAAGTATCTCCCTTCCGCCTTCTGGTCTTTTGAATTTCGCGGCTATGTACAAAAAAAAAAAAAAAAAAGCGGAAGGGAGATACTTGCCAACCTAATATATTCTTATTTATATATACTCCGATAAAGATATATGTGAAATGATGAGATTTTTATTTTTAAAACTTGATAAAAGTTTAAGCAGTAGAAAAGTACTTTTGCTTTCTTAAATTTCGCAGTTTTCGCTAAATTCTGCGAAAACCACGATAGATACAGACATTCGCATAGAAGCATTCACGGAGTACATCGGATGACACTTTTAGATTTTTACAAATTCGCAGATTTTTTTCAGTGGTTCACGAAGTCTCTGGACTTTGAAAAGTTAAAAAAAACGAGTCTAATTGTCAATTTATCGATATTGTATTTATAAAATCAATATCAATAATGCGAAACAGTTATTACCCACATATTGAAATCTGCGAGCTGCGTCATGATGGCAGATATGGTCGGATATATCGCTATTATTACTCTGTTTCATAGTTATTTCGAAGAGATTCATCGCAGGCATACGAACGGTTACTTGCAAAATCGATTTCAAATTAGCAACGTTAGGTTTTTTATATCTTTTTCAAATATTCAGCTGTCAATTTGATTTTATATAATATGTGCGAGCGAGAAGCATAGGAAATAATGAGTCAGACAGAGTCGGTTGGCGGGCACGAAATTAGTTCTCTGCGGCCGCCACGAACGATGACGGTAACAGGCGCCGTATACTCATTAGAACTCACTGGAACGTCCTAGAACATTCCAAAACATTGTCGAATATAAAAAAAAAAAAAATTAATATCGATCTCAGTTAGATCATTTATGTATACTGATATTCTGGAATGATCTAGAGCATTCTCGAATATTTGAATACATAATTGGGAAAAATAAAATTCAATGCCGTGATTCGAACCCTAAACCCCACACAGTCACTACGACAGAGTCTCCGACCATGAGGCTACCGATGTCATGTCTGTGTTAGGCCGTTTTACACGCATTTTACTTTCTTTTCAGCGTATGAATGTGACAGAAATCAACCGAGAAAGGCGATGATGACGTCGCCATTGAAATGAATTAGCCGATACAAATCATAAACTATATAATTATAACAAATAAGTAAACAATATGAATGAATATTTATATATATATATATATATATATATATATATATATATAGAGAGAGAGAGAGAGAGAGAGAGAAATGAATCTTTGTAATTTTTTTAAATCGAGTTAAGAATCAAACATTTCTCTGTGGTGAATTTGTAATTATGACAATTTTACTTAAACTGCCATTTTAGATTTTCAATTACGCTTGTTTTGTTTGTAAATATTTGCAACATCGATGCTTATTCAATAATAGAATTCAATCGTGAATGATTACATTTGAAGGTCTTAATTATTTGAATCATTGGTTGAATTTTAATTCCATCAAACACTAAATATTTCAATAATTATTACATTTGAGATTTCATAATTACATTTGAATGATTATATTTTCGAATAGTCAGTGGACTTTATTTATGTCGAATACTTCAATTATTCGATTACATTTTGAACATTGAATGAATGTGAGTTTTCACACAATCATACAATGTATTATTGTATCGTTGAAGCCCAGATCTGAATCTGATCGGGTATCTGTGGGAGGACCTTGAAATAAGGACAATCTCACGCCGCGAGGACCGGAAAACATTTACAACGAGCAATAAAAGAAGAACGGTCCAAAATCGGTGCAATCTATACTCGGCCGTTGATGAAAACCGGGGGACGGTCAGACCGAATATTAAAAGTTATTGAAAAAATAGTCAACTCGATGTCGTTGACCGTACGTCGTCTAGTGAATTTTGTGCCTAGATCACCGCCGTACCCGGGGGTACGTGTGAAGAGTCCCGACGCACGTCGTCTAATGAATTGTATTTGTTTCTGTGTCTTCTCGTATCATTTTGAAAGACGTCATTGTTGTTTGGGAGAAATGTCAAAAGACTCAGATCGTTGGAGAATCGAGCAACAGTCATACTCGTTCTCCTCCACGACCCCCCTTGTACATATGTGTACATAAAAAGTATCGAACGCAATGCTTCATCGGTATGTGAATTCATCCACAGAGTGAATAAGCTAAACGTCTTCAAATTAACAAAGATCGCTAATCGATTGCGGTCACCGGCGCACTCACTCGCTAGCTTAATCTCGTTCGCTCATTAGTGCGTTAGAAAAGTAATTCTCCTAATCAGCGGTGCGTAAGCTTGATTGCAAGTAGACGCGCCGAGGAACCCCCCTTCGGTTAATCGACAACCCTTATGAACGGACGTACGCTCTTCGACTCGTCTCGAAATCCTGTTTCATCTGCTAGATATTCTCACATCGACTCTTCTCAAGTGTTCAAAAGTGATCGATAAAATCGCACAGCTACACTCGTCGTATTATTTTTGTTGTATTTATCGTCGATTAGTTATAAACTCGGCGATAGTCATCACGACGTGGTGCTAACCAGGTGAACTCTTTTTGTATTTATTTACTAACGACAATCGATAGTATTGTTGTTATAACTCTTGAACAATCGACTATTCGAGTGTACAAATGTATTTGTTGTAAATAAATCAGTGTTAAATTCATTTTCGTGAGACTCGATTCGGATACTCAGTGTTGTGCTTATCCGACAATTAATACAATTGTCGGTTCGTTGATTTCATGACAATCGACTACTCGTTTATATTAGTGATTTGTGTAAACTCTAAACGGGTCTACTAACGCCCAAACTAACATCTTCGACTACGACGATGCGAAAAACGTCTTACAATTTCACAAGACGTTTGCGGAACCCGGTCGTTAAGATAAAACAGCACGTGTATTTTTTATGTGGCGTAATGAATAAAAATCAAATACGTGTCGGTCGATAGCGAATAACAATCGGTGAATGAAATTAAAAAGGGAAAAAAATTCACGCAATTTTTCTAACGGGACATTCGGGCCCGACGACTTTTACAGATGTTTTTCAATAGCCGCTCTCGTTTCCTGTTCAATATTTGTCGGCCTTTCGCACGTTCGTTCGTCTTGATATATTCGTGCAGGTAAAGACGATAAAACCAGAATCAATTTTGCTTTTACGTATTTTTCTTCGTCTCGATTGTCACATTTTGACGAATCACTTTGAGTTCACGGAGCGCCGGTTAAGAACCACCGGTCTATTCACTGCTGCGCATGCGCGGCTCGATCGTCGTCCCACACGCACTTCTCGATCCGAGAACGAACGATTCTTCGCTCGTCCCGATCGCCGCCGATAGCAACGTCTCTTGTCAATCGGTCGACGGTTGAAATACGCGTTCTGCCTCGTGCCGAAGAAATTGCCTCGTGGTTTTATTTGAAAATGCCGTTTGTAGAATCGATTTCTGTTGTAAATTCATATACAGATAATCTCGTGATCGCTTTTAGTTGCATCTTTCGATTATTTTGTATTACGCGGCGACATAACCTCAAATACCGAGCACGTTGAATCATTTTCGCCGCGAACGAAAAAAGTTACGTTTCCGCATAACTCGAAACGACTAATCATTGGAACTCTGAAATGTGAACGGAGATCAGTGAAACGGTACTGCTGTTATAGCCGACGTCTCCGATGAGGGGATATGATCGAACCTCACTCTGTCTTTTTCTCGCAGTTCTCCGCGGGATGTTTGCGGGACGTGATGTCGGCGATGGTTCAGCGTGTCCGGCGACCGACGGAGGGCCGATCCGTCGAGCTCGGGGCGGAACGCAGTCGCCTCGATCCGGTCCGCAGGAGGTCGACGGTCGTGCTCGCCTACCGTCGAGTCGAGATGCAGGACTTCGTCCTCGATGGGTCGACACCGGCCGACGTGGCGGTGAGCCTGCTTTCGTACGAGATTCCGAAGACCGTACGCGAGCGGTCCGAGTACCCCTCCCGGGTCGTAGGAAGATGGCCGTGGAACTCGTGAAGGACGAAGGGCGCGGTCGCAGCCGTCTTCGGAACATCGTCTGCGGCGGCCGGGATCCGACGGTATTGTCAGGTTAGGTCGTGTCAGGTTGATCCATGTCGTGTCACGAGAGAAATAAACGGGGACGAGGCTCCGAGAATTTGTTGAAAACAGATATTGTTTTTAAATCCGCATGAAGCGACTCTTTTTCGTATTGAAAATATTCACGTATATACGTATCTATCTCTATAGAGATAGATACGTATATGGATCCGTATACGGATATATACGTAAAACACGAAATGGAATATAACTATCTTTGTTTTAATATCCTTACTTTAATAATTTTCTTCTTCGTCGCTGCTCGGTACGAGCGAACGTAAACGTTTTGTCGGTCGAACGATGTCGTTTTCACTTTCCGAATCCTTTTTGTCGTTTGCGTCTTCTGCCCTCTTTAAAAATATCTAATTTCGGTTTGTTTGTCGATTCTCGATGGTCGTGTCGTTAGATTTCCTGGTGCGGAGTTGGACGATTTCGCAATTCGAATTTTCCGCTTCTTTCGACGTGTTGTTTCGTGTTCGAAGAGTGTCGTTCCGAGATTGTCATCGGTAACAAAGTGAGGTTATTGAAGTGAAACTTCAAAAGCGGTTACTCTCTAAATCCTTTTCGTTGTTTCCATCTTCTGCTCTCTTTAAAAAAATCTCTAATTTCCGTTTGTTGATTCTCAACGGTCGTGTTTTAGATTTCCTGGTGCGGAGTCGGACGATTTTGCAGTTCGAGTTTGAATTTTCTGCTTCCTTCGACGGACGGGTCTCCGTCGAAGAAAAACTATCCTAGATTTTCGGTTAAGCTCCGGCCTTTCCGTGATTGTTTTACTAGTCGATCCGTCGACTCGACGATTTTCATCGCCGCCGTTCTCCTCGGAATCGACTCGATTTATAATTTCCGATGCGGTTTGCCGACTCGTCTCTTCCGTCGATAGATCTCGTAGAGCGTCCTGAACGGTCGTCTCTGCAGAACCGTCTCCTCCGATCGATTCGGCGAGCGCCGATTCGATCCGTCGTCGGTATAAAATCCCGGGCGGATCGAACGAGGAAAACATGTTAGGGAACCACCGTACCTAGGATAGGTTTAGGGAAATCCGGTATCACGGAGTTAGAGGGATCGGGCGGGTGGGGATTTTTATACGATCGGTCGATATCTTCGATTTTGATTTCACTAACGTAGCCTGTACGGTTTTTGAATTTCCGATCGAGTAGGGACGGCACTGGTCGTGACACGGCCGGCGTCTCGGTCTGTACTAGTAACTAGCAGTGCCTCCGATCGATTTGTCTCCATAACGATCGTACGGGGTGTTTTTACGAGTCGCTAGAGTGGGAAGACGAAAACAATTTCTAGCTCTTATCCGACTCTTGATTTATTCCAAAACAGATCCGGCGAAAAGTTCTGTCCGATAGTGTGATCTCTAGTTTCAGAGACGAGAGTCGTTCTACGCAAATGGAATTCGCAAATTGCCATCGCGTCGGATCGAAAACGAATTATTATTTTATTTTTTTCAATTCAATAACGGACAGAACTTTCCGGCAAACGTAAAACTTACCCCCTCCTGTTCGCCATTTAACGAACAAATGATAATAGTAATAATAATAATTATTTATTCTATAAAAACGATAAAAACGATTTAACGATATAAAAACGATTCTATAATATATATATATTAATTATTTCTATAAAGAGCATTTAAGAAATGATAACTCGCGCCGAAAGTGCCGTTCTCAGAGCCCACGAAATCCATCAGAAAAGAGTGGGGAGAACTACTGAAGCCTACGACGCATGCGCGCGCTCTTACGTAAACATTTTGTTATTATTGAAAAAAAACAATAGGCACGGCACGCTTGTTTTTTTATTCCAAACGAAAACGAACGAATTTCCATAATTCATGATTTTTTATAAGAGTTTCAATTTGAAAATAAATATCAATCTTTCCAATACGGCATAATCGTAAAAATCTAACCGATTTAAAAAACTTATCGTTTTTTGCTTAAATCTTTTATCCCCCGTGTATTTACCATCCCTCTCCCTACTACATTTCTTCATTTTGTCGCTCGCTTTATATTCTGACGAATTTTTATATTCACGAGTTTTAGGCATGCGTTCGCCCATTTACCTTTTTATTTCTATACGATAAAGAATCATCACTTTGGCATACGTACGTGAGTGTACTGGCCCTTTTTCTAACTTATCCGTTTTTACATGTATTTAAATTTCTCACTAGCGTATAAACGTAAAAGAAATCACAAAGGTCCGATGTGTATATGTGAATATGAATATATATATATTTACTTATTTATGTATCCTCCGATAAAGATGTATGTGAAACGATGAGATTTAACGGGTGGAACGGAAGGAGCCGATTAAGCGTTCGGAGCGGGAGGATCGAACGGAGGGAGAGGATCTGCAAGAGAAAAATTTCCGAAACGCGCCGCTACATTGCGAAGGATGTTGATTTCGTCAATGACGACGTTTGCAAAGTTTATAGCAGCGGCTGCGATTCGGGCATGTTCGTCTGCACGGACCAGAAGGAAATTTATCAGGTTAGGGTCGTTTTGAGGTTGAACAGGGGCTGGAGGTAAAGGTGGGGCCGGATGAGGTTCGACAGGAGCTGGCGGGGGAGGAGGAGGAGGAGCGAGAGGAGGAGGACGGGCGACATCTGCGGGCGAGATTCCCCGGTCGATATCTACGACGAGAATAACGCGTGAGTCACGCACGTACAAGTTTATCTATCAGACGCACTCACCTTCGAATTATTCGTCTGGCTTACATCACCCGCGGGAGTCGACGGTGTAGTCGGTGTGGAGCGAGAGGAGTCGCCGGAGCAGGTGGAGCGAATGCAAGGAACGGATCGGGAGGAACTGCAAAAGAAAAGTAACCGAGACGCGTCGCTTTATCTTGCAAGTTGTTAAGTGCGAGTCTGAGTTCGTTGCCGAAGTGTTTTTCAACGTCTGCGATCCGGTTACTGTTTTCTACAAAGGTGCGAAGGAATTCTCTTTGAACGGCGTGACGTTGTGGTAAAACAGGGGCCGGAGGAAGAGGTGGGGCTTGTTGAGGTGCGACAGGAGCCGGAGGAGAAGGCGTGGCCGGAATAGGTGTAGCAGTGACGGCGGGTGGAGGATGACGGGCGACGTCTGCGGCGAGATTCCCCGGTCGGTATCTACGACAAGAATAACACGTGAGTCACGCACGTACGAGTTTATTTATTAGACGCACTCACCTCTGAATAATTTGGCGAACTTCCTCGTCTGTTAATCCGGAGAACCTCGCCGTCTCCTCTAGTCCGGGCAACGAGCGCCGGTCGAAGCGGCAAGGCATTTTGTACCGTGACCGCTCCAAGCCATGAAAACATTTCGTCGAGCGTGAATGTAACGTATCGAACGACGGCGATATCACAACTCACGGCGCTCCGGACCAGCTCGTCCCGATCACGGCGTCCGCGTAGACGAGCCGGCCGGTCCCGGACGTAGAAGATTATCGCCCGGTCCTCCTCGTCTGTGTACCGTGATATAAACAGACAACGGTCGGCCGTTAATATCGTGCGACGGGATTCGTACGAGAAGACGTCGACATCGTCCGAGTTCATCGAACGAAGATCGTTCTCCCGACGTTGTGTTCCGTTACGATTTCCGGCGGCGTAGTCCGACGCACCGTCTTTGTTTTTTCCAAACGATCGTTCTTCCGGGTCGTCGAGCTCGCTTAGGTTTATCTCCGGACGATTCTCCGCTCGACGTCCCGTTCCACCTTCCGACGTCGCAAACGAACGTGGTGTCTTTGTCGATCGACGATCGCTTTCACTGGTACGCGCTCACCTCTGTGTGCGGCGGAGACCGTGGTGCCTGCGTCGGAGATCACGGTGCCGGTGGCAGTGACCGTGTTGGCAGCGGCAGAGACCGTGGTGCCTGCGTCGGAGATAACGGTGCCGGTGGCAGTGACCGTGTTGGCAGCGGCAGAGACCGTGGTGCCTGCGATGCAGACCGTGGTGCGTGTGGAGGAGACCGCGGTGCGGAACTGACTACGGATAGGCCGTTAATATCGTGCGACACGATCGTGACGCGAAGAGCGATGACATCGTGCGAGTTCATCGAACGAAGATCGATCTCCCGACGTTGTGTCCCGTTCTGATTTCCGTCGGCGCAGCCCGACGCACCGTTTTTGATTTTTCCAAGCGATCCCTATTCCGGGTCGTCGAGCTCGAGTAAGTTTGTTTCCGGACGATTCTCCGCTCGACGTCTCGTTCCACTTTCCGACGTCGCAGACGAACGCGGTGTCTTTGTCGATCGACGATCGCTTTCACCGGTACGCGCTCACTTCTAAGTGATGCGACGGGCTTCTTAGTCGGTTACCTCGGGGAACCTCGCGCTGTCCGTTAGTCCGGGAATCGAGTGCCGATCCAAGTTCCCGAGTTAGATTTATATTTTGACTTCTTTTATTTCCTATAAGTCTTATTATCTCTTAATGTTCCTGGGGACGTATGATTTCCCCCCCCCCCCCCCAACTGCTCATTGTGCGTCTGCTTATCTGATTTTGTTTTCTTATATATATTTTTCGGTCTATTATTATGTCTGCGTATTATCCGGAAAAAATTTACAAAAAACGCGGATGTCTGTGTGTATAACAGATGCCGCTTTACTCCAGCAGCTCACCGACCCCCCTTCCCGTTCGAGTTTTATCGCCTCCTCGTAGACGGTTCCGGATGTTGTCGATATGCGGTCTCGTCTACTGAACACGGAGACGGGCCGATGTCGAGGCGAAACGTCGGAATCCCCGCTCCGGAGGTAGACGGTTGCGGCGACGTAAGGAGTAGAATACGAGAGCGTTTATGATTTCGATAGAACGAAAGGATTTTCGTTGCCGAAAAAGTTTTATTCAAGACAAAAATCAAAATGTCACGTTACCTTAGATCGTTGCGAATCTGGAAAAGCCGCAGAATAATTCCCGTCGTCGAACGGAAAAAAAACACCTAGCTATCGTCCCGTCAGCATCGACATTAAGAACGAACAGTCGAGCGCAGAGACTCGTTAGCGGACGACCGAGCCGTCGAGGTTCCTGGACCCGTCGAGGGAGCTCGTCTGATGTTTATGGTGCAGCACGGGAAACACGATTTGCCCCACGCACGTGCGGCATTTGCGGACTGTACCGCCAACAAAGATCGTGAACCCGTGTTGCACGCGATGTGCACACCCTCGCGAACCTCTCGGTGTCTCTGACGGCTTGGGCTGCGGCACGTCGGGCGACACGTGCGGCGTCGAGAGCCGCACGAGCTGATCGCACCGGACGGTCGCCCAACGGTATTTGCGATGCCGGTGGCGGAGACCGCGGTTCCGACGTCGGTGGAGACCGCGGTTCCGGTGGTGGAGGACGGACGACAACTGCGGCGAGGTCCTCCGGTCGATACGTCTGAAGTACCCGACGAGCTTGCTCGTCGGATATCGCGCAGAACCTCGCCCTGTTCATTAGCCCGGGAATTAAGTGCCGGTCGAAGCGGTCTCCAGCGCTGTACCACGACCGCTCCAGACCCTGAAATCATTTCATCGAGCGTGAACGTACGTATCGAGCGATGGCGATATCACGACTCGCGACACTCCGGACCGGCTCGTCCCGACCTCGGCGTCCACGTAGACGAGCCGGCCGATCCCGGACGTAATAAACTGTCACCCGATCCTCCTCGTCCGTGTACGGTCGTCTAAACAGACGACGGTCGGCCGTTAATATCGTGCGACGGGATTCGTACGGAAAGACGACGATCGCAAGGTCGTGTCCGTTACGAGAAAACCGCGATCGTTCGATTATAATTATATTTCGATTTTAGTCGTCGCTTTTCGTAGATACGTACGGCTGCATCGTGACGTTTCTTATTCCGTGTCTTCCTATCCGGCTACTTATCGATACGATCGTCGGTCTTCCGAGGACTATCGTGGGTATTTTTCGTCGTATAGAATCTCAGTCCTGATTTGCCGATGAAGTCTGCGACCGTATCTAACTCGGCTTCTTTGTGTAGTACTGAAGATTTGTGCGACCGTCTTCTCCGGGTTCCGATTTCGGATGAATATTGCCGTGTCGTCAGCATAAAGAGCTAGCCGTATTTCGTCCTTCCCGGGTACGTCGTCGACGTAGTAATCGAACAGGATATGCCCCGATAACGGGCCTCGGGGTACTCCGGCACCGGTCGTCTTCTCGTCGGAAATCTTTCCGTTTATGTCTACGTCGAAAGATCGTCTTCGATTCGTTACGAAACGCTTCGACGCGCCGTCCGTGCGGTTCGTGAACAGCGGATCGGATCGAAAGAAGTAGAGCGCCTGAATATAATAGCTAGAAAAACCTATAGCACGAGTCGTGACGGTCAGAGTTATCGCTCTTTCCGTATCGTGTGCTTCCGATCTTTCGGAAGCCGATCGACCTTCTTTTACATCGGAGAAGAGTTTGTTTCTCGATTCCGTCGATAGGTCGTTTTCGGTGATTCGACTGGCTCCACGACGGTAGTAGTCGGAACGTGTGTTCCGGTGCCTCGCTCCGGACGGTCCAGGCTTCCGCCTACCTCGTGTGTCGGCTGGCCGGTTTGCAATTCGTTTGCACGCGTGTCCTGCGCCCTTTGCAGGGTCTTCGTCATCGACAAAGTCCGTATTCACGCGTTTGCGGTAAGACGTTGTCGGATCGTAGCCCCGAATACAAAAGAACCCCGCCCCGTCCGCCAGTCCGGGCAGCGAGTGGAATTCGCAAATTGCCATCGCGTCGAATCGGAAACGAATTATTATTTTTTGTTTTTCAATTCAAAATCAGACAGAACTTTCCGGTAGACGTGAAACTTACCTCCTGTTTGCCATTTGAAAGTAAAATATAATTATTTTTTAAAAAAAACAAAAATATATAACAAAAAAAAATTAACAAAACAAAAAGAAATTCAAAACAAAAATATATATAGAATAACAGAATGTTATTTTTTTTCAACGTAAAATGTACGAAATCGCTTCGAGTAATGATAGGATGCGACGAAATTATCGTACGCACAACCCACGAAATCCATCGGAAAAGAGTGGGGAGAAATAGTGAGGCCTGCGACGCGTGCGCGCGCTCTTATAGAAACATTTTATTATTGCAAAACAGTAGGCACGGCACGCTTTATTTTTTATTCGAATGAATTTCACTCGATCGGAGTTATATTCTAGTAAAACAGGAGCCGGAGGAAAAGGTGGAGCTGGAAGATGTTCAGAGGGCGGCGATGATGCGGGACGAGGAGGAGGACGAGCGACAGCTACATCGACGTTCCCCGGTCGATATCTACGACAAGAATGACACGCGAGGCACGCACGTAAGAGTTTATTTATTAGACGCACTCACCTTTGAATTATTCGACGTACTTCATCGTATGACAGTCCGGGGAACCTCGTCCTGTCCATCGATCCGGAGTATTATGTACCGGTCGAAGCGGTCTCGAACGCTGTATCGAGCGACGGCGGCGTCACGACTCAGTACTCCGTACCGACTCGCTCCGGGTGTGTCTGTCGATCTCGGATGTATTCCGCTATCGCCCGGTTCTCTTCTAGCGTAAACTCCTTCCTGAACGGTGTGTTTACTCGTGATCGTTTTTCTAGCTCTTCGTTTGTGTTCATCTAAGGAAAATTCTCCTTTCGACGTGTTCCATTCCGATTGCTGGTGTCGCATCGCCTTTGTTTTTTTACTAGAGATCGCTTGTGGGCCGTCGAGCTCGCTCAGGTTTGTTTCCGTACAAAACTTTTCGATAGACATAAAACTTACCCCCTGTTCGCCATTTAATGAAATGAAGAAAAAATCATATACAAAAATATAAACAAAGTGCAATGTCGAGATCGATATTAATTTTTTTTCAATTCTGTATTCGATATACGATCTCTCGATCGAACGTGGAGAACTCGTTAGGGAACCACCGTACCTAGGACAGGTTTAGGGAAATCGGGTATCGCGGAGTTAGCGGGATCGGGCGGGAGGAGATTCTCATACGGTCGACTGATGTCTTCGATTTTGATTTCACGAATGTGGCCTGTACGGTTTTTGAAGTTCCAATTGAGCAACGGACGACGGCGAAAAGACGAGCGATTTTCTATGAAGATCTGGCGAAGCGAT
Source organism: Neoneuromus ignobilis (assembly GCA_029203775.1). Classification (NCBI taxonomy): domain Eukaryota; kingdom Metazoa; phylum Arthropoda; class Insecta; order Megaloptera; family Corydalidae; genus Neoneuromus; species Neoneuromus ignobilis. The sequence goes on along the minus strand of CP092098.1, from coordinate 5,125,033 downwards.
GTCGTTTGACAGTGATGTCGTCGATGATGTTGTTGTCTCGGCCGTTTCCGGCAACGTCGCTCCTCCGGAACGTGGAGACGGCGGACTTGCGTCATGTCTGAAGAGATAAAGCACGAGCGCGGATTCAATATACGGCCCGATCTCGATCGTTTTCTACGTCGACCGACCGTGTGGACGGTCCGACGTCTCGGAGTCTCAGAGTTCAGTAGTCCAATCGCCACCGAGAGGACCTAAGATGACGATGTCGCTCTCATCGACGATCTGCACCACTGTACTCGTGGACAGCTGTCGATATACGGTCCCGTCCACAAGTATGACTGAACTCGGAGACGGGTCGATGTTAAGGCGAAACGTCGGAATCGCCGCTCCGGAGGTCGACACTCCGGAGGTAGATGGTTGCGGCGACTTTGCTCGAAATCTACAATGAAAAGAACACGTGAATCGTACTCGGATGACTTTATTCACATATACGAACACACCTCTTCTCGGCTGGGCCCTCGGCTACAGGTGACAATGGTACATCGGCCGCGCGAGTAGACGGTGTAATCGGTGGGGAGTGTGGAGCGAGAGGAGTCGCCGGAGCAGGTCGAGCAGGTGGAACGAATGCAAGGAACGGATCGGGAGGAATTGCAAAAGAAAAGTAACCGAGACGCCTCGCTTTATCTTGCGAGTTGTTAAGTGCGAGTCTGAGTTCGTTGCCGAAGTGTTTTTCAACGTTTACGATCCGGTTACTGTTTTCTATATAGGTGCGAAGGAATTTTCTTTGAACGGTGTGACGTTGCGGTGAAACAGGGGCCTGAGGAAGAGGTGGGGTTGGACGAGGTGCGACAGGAGCCGGAGGAGAAGGCGGGGCTGGAATAGGTGCATCAGCGACGGCGGGTGGCGGTGAAGGAGCGGGAGAAGGATGACGGGCAACATCGGCGGTGAGATTCCCCGGTCGGTATCTACGACAAGAATAACACGCGAGTCACGCACGTACGAGTTTATTTATTAGACGCGCTCGCCTCTGAACAATTAGCCAGACTTCCTCTTCAGTCGATCCGGGGAACCTCGCCGTCTCCTCTAGTCCGGGCAACGAGCGCCGGTTGAAGCGGCATTGCATGTTATACCGTGACCGTTCCAAGCCCTCGAAACATTTCGTCGAGCGTGGACATAACGTATCGAACGACGGCGATATCACGACTTACGGCGCTCCGGACCAGCTCGTCCCGATCACGGCGCCCTAGCTATCGCCCCGTCAGCATCGACATTAAGAACGAACAGTCGAGTGCAGAGACTCGTTAGCGGATGACCGAGCCGTCGAGGGAGCTCGCCCGATGTTTATGGTGCAGCACGGGAAACGATTTGCTGTTCGTCTTGCCGTACGTACGACATTTGCGGACTGTACCGCAAGCAAAGATCGTGTAACCCGTGTTGCACGCGACGTGCACTCCCTCGCATATCTCTTAGTGTCTCTGACGGCTCGGGCTGCGGCACGTCGGGCGACACGAAGAGAAAAATTTCCGAAACGCGCCGCTACATTGCGAAGGATGTCGATTTCGTCAATGACGACGTTTGCAAAGTTTATAGCACGCTCCGAGCCCTCAAAACATTTCGTCGAGCGTGAACACAACGTATCGAACGACGGCGATATCACGACTCACGGCGCTCCGGACCAGCTCGTTTCAATCACGGCGTCCGCGTAGACGAGCCGGCCGGTCCCGGACGTAGAAGATTATCGCCCGGTCCTCCTCGTCTGTCTACCGTGATATAAACAGACAACAGTCGGCCATTAATATCGTGTGACGGGATTCGTACGAGAAGACGATGACATCGTGCGAGTTCATCGAACGAAGATCGTTCTCCCGACGTTGTGTTTCGTTACGATTTCCGGCGGCGCAGTCCGACGCACCGTCTTTGTCTTTTCCAAACGATCGTTCTTCCGGGTCGTCGGGCTCGCTTAGGTTTATCTCCGAGCGATTCTCCGCTCGACGTCCCGTTCCACCTTCCGACGTCGCAAACGAACGTGGTGTCTTTGTCGATCGACGATCGCTTTCACTGGTACACGCTCACCTCCGTGTGATGCGACGGGCTTCTTAGTCGGTTACTTCAGGGAACCTCACGCTGTCCATTAGTCCGGGAATCGAGAGCCGATCCAAGTTCCCGAGTTAGATTTATATTTTGATTTATTTTAATTCGTATAAGTCTTATTTTCTTTTAATGTTCCCAGGGACGTATGATCCCCCCGCCCCGCCTCTTGTGCGTCTGCTTATCTGATTTTGTCTTATATATATTTTTCGGTCTATTATGTCTGCGTATTATCCGGGAAAAATTTACAAAAAATCCGGATGTCTGTGTGTGTATAACAGATGCCACTTTACTCCAGCAGCTCACCAACCCCCCTTCCCGGTCGAGTTTTATCGCCTCCTCGTAGACGGTTCTGGATGTTGTCGATATGCGGTCTCGTCTACTGAACACGGAGACGGGCCGATGTTGAGGCGAAACGTCGGAATCCCCGTTCCGGAGGTCGACGCTCCGGAGGTAGATGGTTGCGGCGACGTTGCTCGGAATCTACTACAAAAAGAACACGTTACTCGTACTCGGATGACTTTATTCACAAGTATGCACGCATCTCTTCTCTGCTGGGCCCTCGGCTACAGGTGACGGTGGTACATTAGCCGCGGGAGTAGTCGGTGTGGAGCGAGAGGAGTCGATGGAGCAGGTGGAGCGAATGCAAGGAACGGATCGGGAGGAACTGCAAAAGAAAAGTAACCGAGACGCCTCGCTTTATCTTGCGAGTTGTTAAGTGCGGAGGAGACCGTGGTGTGGGCGGAGGATGACGGGCGACGTCTGCGGCGAGATTCCCCGGTCGATATCTACGACAAGAATAACACGTGAGTCACGCACGTACGAGTTTATTTATTAGACGCGCTCACCTCTGAACAATCTGCCGGACTTCCACTTCAGACGATCCGGGGAACCCGATCTGATACGTGCGCTACACGTCTGTCCGGGTTTTGTGCGGCTCGTGCAACAAAAGCTGCACGAGCCAGGCGAATCGCACGTGACGTGCATTCTCTTACGTACCTCTCCGTATCCTGGGCTGCGACACGTGCGGCGTCGAGAGCGGCACGAGCTGATCGCACCGCACGGTCGCCCGACGGAATTCCAGGTGCGGGCGGAAACCGTGGTGTTGGCGGAGGAGGACGGACGACAACTGCGGCGAGATCCTCCGGTCGATACGTCTGAAGAACCCGACGAGCTCGCTCGTCGGATATCGCGGGGAACCTCGCCCTGTTCATTAGCCCGGGAATTAAGTGCCGATCGAAGCGGTCTCCGGCGCTGTACCACGACCGTTCCGAACCCTAAAAACATTTCATCGAGCGTGAACGTACGTATCGAGCGACGGCGATATCACGACTCAGGACACTCCGGACCGGCTCGTCCCGATCACGGCGTCCACGTAGACGAGCCGGCCGGTCCCGGACGTAATACACTATCGCCCGATCCTCCATGTCCGTGTACAATCGTCTAAACAGACAGCGAACGGAACGAACGGATCGAGAGGAGCTGCAAAAGGAAAATACCCAAGACGCACCGCCGCATTCCGAATGTTGTTATAAGCGTGACGGACCACGTCGACGTAGCGTATAGCAGCGACTGCGATCCTGGCACTTTCTTCCGCACAGGTGCGAAGGAAATCTATTCGATCGGCGTCACGTTGTGGTAAAACAGGGGCCGGACGAGGTGCGACAGGAGCCGGAAGACAAGGCGGGATTAACGTGTTTATCTGTACGCAAATGAATTTTCAACTCCGACGCCACGATAATTTATTGCAAATAATCGAATATATTTGTGAGCGTCTGCTCGTACATCCGTTTATGTATATATTTTATAAGTGCCTTTTTTGATCTTACACGGAGGACGTTTCAATTTGTCGAGTCGTATTATACGAGTATAAGAAATGAAAAAAAAGCTCGTTCAACTCGCACGATTATCGATATTTAATATTCAAAAGCGGTATTCGTTTGATAGCTCGTTAAATTGTTAACGTCACGTGCTATTACATTTTTTCTTTTTTTTGAAATACACATTCCAAGCCGTCCGGCCTTCCACGCGTCGTGTCTGAAAAAATAATCGAGTCGGTTTCGATATCTACAGATCGACCTCGATCGTTTTCTACGCCTACCGACCGTTTCTTTCGAACACACCTCTCCGAGTCTCCGAACTCATCGCCGATGACTGTACTCGATCGTCTTCTGAGCTAGAAGACGATTAGACGGCGAGTACCTGAGGAGTTTCATCGACGACGATCGTCGCGCGTCGAGAAGTCTTCGTTTAAAAGCGAACTATCAGGTGTCTCGACGGCAATAATTATAGAACGGCACGTCCTATAGGCATCGGAATTCCAAGATGTCTCGGCCATTAGGTACGTCGAAGACGTCGTGTCACCGAGGATGCCGGTCGACGATGCACCGGTACGGGCGGCGTCACGGTCAGGATCGCGGGCGGGAGGAGCGTCACAGGCATCGGCACGTACGACAGCACGAACAGGACGTCCCGGAAGAGGGACACTGGCGTCGGCACGGGCAGCTCGTGCAGGAGCACGAACAACACGTGCCGGAGGAGGGTCACAGACGTCGGCACGTGCTACATCACGGATAGCATGTGCGATAGCACGTGCAGCGGCACGAACAGGTCGTGCCGGAGGAGGGTCACACGCGTCGGCACGGGCAACGGCTCGAACGGCACGTGCAGAAAGCGCGGGAGCGGCAGGAGGGACGTCAGGAACGATCCTGCGGGCGTTTCTCGGTCGATAACTACGACAAGATAAACACGTGATTAAAAACGTACAAGAATTTATATTTAAGATGTTAATTATTTCAATCGCCGTTGAACTTTAATTCTATCGAACGCTAAATATTTTAATAATTATTATAAGTGATATGTTGTAATTATATTTAAGAGCTTAAATATTCGAATGATTGTATTTGCGAATAATCAGTGGACTTTATTTATATTGCATATTTAAATTATTTGATTATATTTTGAACGTAGAATAAATGTGAGTTTTCATGTTGTTCAGGCCGCAACTTAAAGTTCGCGCCGCTCGGTCGAGAGAGAAAGAGCTCGGTTTTCGTCTTTATCGTCAGACAGGCGACCCCATCGTCTGCCTGTCTTGTAATAATTCAGCGCGTTCTCGGTCTAGTCGAGTAGTTTTTTCGTTTCGTTTATTATTTTTTCTGTCTCGACACGGCGCTTGAACCGACGACACGTTGATTTCGATTTTAAAACCTTACTGAAAATCGCTTCGTGCTGCCTTCTCAGTTCTCGTGATCGATTATATTAGCATTTCAAACTAGTGGTAAATAAATAGTTTAAGTGTTTTATTATACCGAAAGGCTTTCATTTTTGCAACCTCTACTCTCCACTACCTGTCGCGGCTGCAGTGAGATAATTCTTACTACGCAGAAGTTCGATCGAGCCGATAAGAAAATAATGCTCTAATTTTAACCGGCACGTCAATGCGCGTACACGAATAATCAGTGGACTTTATTTATATTGCATATTTAAATTATTTGATTATATTTTGAACGTAGAATAAATGTGAGTTTTCATGTATATTTAATTGTGATTTATGTTTTTATATATATATATATATATATTATATATATATATATATATTTTACTGATACACACACACATCATACACACACACTAAATAAACAGCACGTAAATACAACTTCATAAATGATTCGAAACTTTGCTTGTCGCAGTGAAGTATTTTTAAGAATTCTGTTTAAATGACTAATGTAGTTATTTGAATTGTTAAAGTTTAAATATAAATTATATTTGGGAATTCGTTTTAAACGATATCAGTAATTATTTTCTGTTATCGGTTTTGAATATATTTATGATGTTTTTTTTAACTGTTTAGTGTTATTATTGATTTATTATTATGTTATGTGACGAATAAAGAATTGTTTATTGGAATATGTTTATTTCTATTACATTATATGTATTGAATACATTGAGATATTTATATTTGTTAATAATGCTTCTTAGTATTCTTATTGTTATTAGTGATGGAAAAATGTTGTTTATTATTAATATAAATGATTGTTAACGATTATAGTAATGAATGGAAAGGAGAAAAAGTAATAATAATTATAAAAAGAATTATATTAGTGAACAGGGAGAAGTATTAATGCGGAGGGGAAAGATTATTGTTGTTAATAATGCAAGTAATTGTCGATCTTATGAGTATTAGGAACAAAAATAAAAATGATTAATATTGTTTATAGTATAAGAAAAATTACAATTATCAATATTAGCAATAGTAGAATGGAAGAAGTGGTTTTAATGGTAATTAATAATAATAATGAATTGTAAGAAGAGGAGGAGGAAGATGTATTAGTAGTTTTAAAAAAAGAAATAACAATAAAAGGAAGTAGTATAAATAGTAATGGAAAAATAATAATAATATCGACTGGGTAGCACAGTGGTTTGCATTACCGCGTGTCGTGCGGGAGCTTGCGGTCGATTCGCAGTCGGAGAATTCCTTCACTATCGAGGATTGAGCATGAAGGCTGACCTCATCTTGTGAAAAAAAATAACTGTCGGAAGATGAAGAGCGGAAAGCGTCGAAAGGTTTCTATAAAATCGCACACATATAAATATATATGCGGTTTTGTAAAGTTGTAACAGGTGGTGGGGTGAAAATATAGCAGAAACTTTTTCACAAAATTGTATAAAAAAAAAACGAAATCTTTTTCAAGAAAATACACAAAATAAAGCAAAACCTTTTCGTTTTTTTTTAATAGAATTTTTTTATTGAACTTTTAGAGGATTTCTTAAAAGTCTATAAAAAAACTGAAATCTTTTTCAAAAAAATACACAAAAACTTTTCGTTTTTGTTTTATAGAATTTTTTAATTGAGAACCTGATTTTAAGGTAGTTGGTCATAGTCTTTTAGGGACGTGGGGTAAGGAGTAGTGGCCTATACTTTTGTATAGGCTAAAATAATGTTTGCCAACTGCAAATAAATAATTCTGTACAGTATACATGTAATGAAAACGACTAACACACGCATCGTATGTGTCACGTGCCTACAGTACTGCGCCGTGATTCGTTTTGGCTATAAAATTCGTATTGCCTGTCACTTTAAAATCATTCATTTACAATTCTTTTTCAACTAAAAACTTGCAAACGGCGTTGTGAAGATTTGTTTTACTCGAGTGATAATACTATTAAAAATATAAGCTTTACAATAAAACATATTTTAAAAAATTCTTAGCCTTTTTTAGTGGAGTTCAATGACTTTAAGTTTAAATTTATACTATACCGCCATAAGAGCCCATGTTAAAGACACAATTTTCATGTTTTAATTTCTCTAAAACGGGATGGAGAAAAATTTCAAAAAAAATTCCTGAAGAATTTGATCATTATTATGATCATTATATTTAAATTTTAGACTAATCTTAGCATATTTTTTAACAGACCAACTACCTTAAGTAGATGACAATCGTTAGATAATTAAATAATTAGAAAATTATCAGTCGGCCATTTTAAGGCCTAACACCACTGTAATCGCGAAAAAAAGCGTTTTTTTGGGATTTTTTTTTTTTTGAATGGAAAGGAAAGTTGGAAAGAAAAAATATTTTGATACGTTATTGATCTAACATTATACTATATTGACTAAAAATATAAAGTAAAAAAAATACAAAATGGCTGATTTAGAGCCAATAATTCGAGGCTCCTTTCATCGGAAGCGCTCCGCGGCACGCAGCATAATTGTCGCACACTTGAACCTGGGTCAAAAAAAAAAAAAATCAACTTATTCTTGATGTCAATAGCTAGTGAATCATGTAGGGGATTTTGAAAATATTGATTTTTGTAAATTTGGCAGCGAATTGAAAGAAAAATTTCAATTTTCATAAAAAAAGGCACGTTTTTGTTTATAAAAATTGTATAAATCAATTTATTAAAAATCCCCTACGTGATTCACTGCGAAATATAATAATAAAATCATGATTAAAATTTCAAATTGATTGGAAAAAAACTGTTTAAGTTATGTTGCGTGCCCGTTGAGAAAAAGTCGTTTCGAGAAAAATCAATTTAGTTTCAAAATGCCGTTTCGGAGCGGCCGAAGACGGCAGGGTATAAGTCCCGAAATTTCAAAAGAAAATTTTTTTGAAGTGGAACTTCTCTTGTGGCGTTTTTCGGAGGCGGAACTTCTATTGTCTCTTTTTCGGATGCGGAACCCTTGATGCAACACGTCATTGCCGCATTTTTTGAAAGTATTTTGAAAATATTTCCTTGGTCTATATCAAAACACAAACACCTACCATCACTGGATACTGGTAAAATATCTTAACAGATAATAGACCACATCGACTTATTATCTCATTTACTGTAAAATTTATGTATATATATATAATATTATATATACTTTAGATCAATAAATTTTATTTGAATTTCCATAAGATGCTTATAGACAGAGAAAGACGTATGAAGCCGTATGCGCGTCGCTTTCATAAGTTAAAGCTAAGTAAATAGACTGAGCGCGTCATTACGTGAATTGTGTTTAAATAAGAGTGTTATTTAATGTAATTACATTGATATTTTTGGTAAGTATATTAATTTATATAATCTTATATTATAATAATAAGCTAAATAATACTAAATTACATTACATGTGGTATTTAAAAATTTATCAAATCAACGTGAAAATGAGGTTATGTACATGTATACAAAACATATATAACGTTATGTATATACATTTGATCTATTTATCAAATAAAAGAAATACAATTAAAACACATGGTATTTAAAAATTATCGAAACCTATTACAGTTTTGATGTTATCTATTGTTTTATTTGTAACAATTTCTCACAATAACTATGAATTCTTTATTCTCAGGTGTCATTTTGAAGATTTATTGAATTTTATGTGGTGTTATAAAATTATCAATTATCTATAAATAGTATCTAAATAGATGCTATTTATTGCAGGTAGATATTATTTGTGAGTATTTCCTTTAATTGTTTAATTTTTAAAACATTGATCTAATTGTATACTATATATTATACAACAGTAATATAATAGTAATTAAAAAAAATGTTTTTACAGGTTTTAAGATGGTAAAGTCTATTGCGCAAAAATTTTACTTATCAAAAACTAATTGTATCGTTTATACCTACCCAGTCACCATCGGAGGGAGCAATGGAAATCGAAGAAATTCCAAACGAAAACGAATAAATTTTCATAATTCATAATTTTATAAAAGTTTTAATTTGAAAATAATTGTTAATCTTACTTAACACATTGTATGCGGACAACATCTCGACGACATACTATTACTACAGTGCGAAAGATCATCATCGAGACGTGTTGTCCGCATACAATGTGTTAATATGAAATAATTGTAAAAATTTCATTTAATTAAAACATTGATCATTTTCTACTTAAATTTTTATCCCGTGTATTTATCGCTTCTCTTCCTACTACATTTCTGCATTTTGTTACTTGCTTTATTCTGAAGAATTTGTTCATCTACGAGTTTTAGGCATACGCTTGTCCATGTACCTTTTGATTACTTTATTGATAAGAAGTTTCACTTCTGGCATGTGTACATGAGTACACATATTCTTTTTAAAAAAGGCAGAGACTCGTCGACCGATACATTTTAACTATGACACTGATGATTAATATTTTTTATAATGAAATAATTTATCTATAATGATTTTAAAAAATTAAATTTTTTTTATAATGATAATTCATATTTTTACGATGATTTAAAAAAATTTAAAATTTTGTAATAATGATAATTAATATTTTTTATAATAAAATATTTTTTATAATGATTTAAAAAATATTTTTTTATAATGATTAATATTTTTATAATGAAATATTTTTATAGTGATTTAAAAAAATATTTTTAAAATAATGATAATTAATATTTTTGTAAAGAAATCATTTTTCTATAATGATTTTAAAAATTAAAAATTTCTTTATAATAATAATTCATATTTTTATAATGATTTAAAAAATTAAAAATTTTGTAATGGTAGTTAATATTTTTTATAATGAAATATTTTTTTATGATTTAAAAAAATTATAATTTTTAATAATGATAATTAATATTTTTGTAACGAAATAAGTTTTCTATGATTTAAAAAATTAAAATTTTTTATAATGAAAATTCATATTTTTATGATTTATAAAAATTAAAAATTTTGTAATAATGCTAATTAAAATTTTTATAATGAAATATTTTTTTATAATGATTTAAAAAATATTTTTTTATAATGATTAATATTTTTGCAATGAAATATATTTTTATGATTTAAAGAAAATATTTTTTTAAAATAATGATAATTAATATTTTTGTAATTAAATAATTTTTCTATTATGATTTAAAAAATTAAATTTTTTATAATAATTCATATTTTTTGATTTAAAAAATTAAAAATTTTGTAATAATGGTAATTAATATTTTCATATTGAAATAATTTATTTATAATGATTTAAAAAAATATTTTTTTATAATGATTAATATTTTTTATAATGAAATATTTTTTTATAATGATTTAAAAAAATATATTTTTTTATAATGATAATTAATATTTTTGTATAAAATAATTTTTCTGATTTAAAAAAAATATTTTTATATTTTATTTTTTTATGATTTAAAAAATTAAAAATTTTGTAATAATGGTAAATAATATTTATTATAATGAAATAATTTTTTGATTTAAAAAAATTTTTTATAATTGATATTTTTATAATGAAATATTTTTTTATGATAAAAAAATAATTTTTTAAATAATGATAATTAATATTTTTGTAATGAAATAATTTTTGATTTAAAAAAATTATAATGATAATTCATATTTTTATGATTTAAAAAATTAAAAATTTTTAATGGCGATTTATATTTTTATAATGAAATATTTTTTTATAATGATTTTAAAAAATATATTTTTTTAATAATGATAATTAATATTTTTGTAATGAAATAATTTTTCTATAATGATTTAAAAGAATTAAAATTTTTTAATAATAATTCATATTTTTATAATGATTTAAAAAAATTACAAATTTTGTAATAATGGTAATTGATACTTTTATAATGAAATATTTTTATAATGATTTAAAAATATTTTTTTATAATGATTAATATTTTTAAATGAAATATTTTTTATAATGATTTAAAATAAAATATATTTTTTTAATAATAATAATTAATATTTTTAAAATGAAATATTTTTCTGTAATGATTTAAAAAAATTAAAAAAATTTATAATGATTTAAAAAAGTTACAAATTTTTTTAATGACAATATTTTTTATAATCAAATTAATTTTTCATAAAGATTTAAAAAAATTGTTTTAATAATGATAATTAATATTTTTATAATGAAATAATTTTTCTATAATGATTTTAAAAAAATTATAATGATAATTCATATTTTTATAATGATTTAAAAATTACATTTTTTTAACGACAGTATTTTTATAATCAAATAATTTGTTCATAAAGATTTAAAAAAATTGTTTTAATAATGATAATTAATATTTTTATAATGAAATAATTTTTCTATAAAGATTTAAAAAAATTAAAAAAAAATTATAATGATAATTCATATTTTTTATGATTTAAAAAAAATACAATTTTTTTTTAACAATATTTTTTATAATGAAATAATTTTTTTATAATGATTAAAAAAATTATATTTGTTTCAATAATGATAATTAATATTTTTAATGAAATATTTTTTTCATAATGATTTAAAAAAAATATTTTTTTTAGTAATGATAATAGGAAGATGTTTTCTCTGGCCGAGGACCGGGCGATCGTACGGTTCATCCGCGATCGGCCAACTCGCCTACGTGGCCAACACCAATAGGAAGAGTTGGTACGGTGTACCGTAAGTTGTGATATCCGCCGTCGCTCGATACGCAAATTTTGGTTCCGGTGTTACGAAAGATTTAAAAAAATCACAAATGAAGTTTATTAGATGATTCTTTGAATACAACAATAATACTAAATACAATTTAATTTATACAAGGCTTATATAGTTAATTGGTCTGCATCCTGTTGTTGTTCGTCGGATTGCTAAATCGACGAATTTGTTCTTCGGATGATGACTTCACTTCTTAACCTTCAAATGTTTTGTCTAAGTGATAATCGATGATTGGGGTTTCATAACTCGCACGATCACGCTCGGCGTTGTTTTCAGGGCTTGCGGCGGGCATGGAATTGCGTCCGAGACCGTTTAAACCGGTACATCGTCCCGGGCCTATCGGACAGGAAAATGTTTCCGGATGTGAGCGACGGGGAGGCGCGTCGACTTATACACAGGTGATTACAATATATTAGCATCTTAAGATACTTTATATATCCGCAGACTCTAACCTAGCCGACGGATAGCACTGTACATAGATTGAGTTTTGTTCATAAGTTAGTTAAGTTCCTAGTTTAAGTCGGTTTTAGTTGAAAACAAAAACCACATGTTCACCTGGGTTTTTGGAAATTTGCCTGGTTTATCCGCATTAACTTTTCGAAATGAACAGAGAGCGTTATTTTTACACTGAACGTATACAATTCCTTATTTATAGTATTTTTCGTTTTTATTCAACTTTATCTAACATGTGTTTTAAGAGTACGTAACCAGTAATAAAAACATTTTTTAAGTACGGAAAATGGAATTAACATTGAATGAAAAACATTAACGCTGACTAAACTTTTCAGATATTTGATGTATTCAGTGCTACGTTCGTTTGTGAAATAAGTAATTTTTGTTGTTGTTATTATTTTGTGTTTTATTCGATATTAACAAATTTTATTTTAATATTTCACATTTTTTTTATAATGATTTAAAAAAATTGAATTTTTTTATAATGATAATTAATATTTTTTATAATGAAATAATTTTTTTATGATTTCAAAAAAATATTTTTTTTATAATAATTCATATTTTTTTATGATTTAAAAAAAATGAAAAAAATTATAATTTTGTTGTTTATAATATAATTTTGTATACAAAAGTAATAGATATATTTTTTGTTTTATCCTTTATATTTAAAAAAAATACATTTAAATTTAAACAAAGAGATAGATTTTATACAAAAGCATTTATAAGACTGGCAGATTGAAATGAAGAGAAAATATATAATAAATAATTGAGAACAATCAGTGTTATGTTATGCTGAACAAAAATATAATTTTTCATTTTTATCAATTTTTATAATTTTTAAAAATCAAATTATTCGAGATTATTCATTTTATTTATACACTTATAGTTGGAAATATGATTATTTATTTAATAATGATTAATTTATTCACTAATTTTTAAATATGATTTTTTATAGTTGGAAATATGGTTTTATCCATTGCACTTTTTTTAAAAAACAATATATTTAAATGAAATTTCAACATAAAAAGATAGATTCCATACAGAAAAATATTTATGAACCTGACAATAAGTACAGATATAAAAAATATGAACAATTAGTGTTAATATCTCGAGTACCAAAATAAGCTGAACAAAAAAATTTTTCTTCATTTTTCAAAAACAAATTTGTTAATCTATCCACTTTAGCAATACGATTTAATATGCAACAGTAATAAATATATCTTGTCTTATACTTTCTTTTTAAATTCACATTAGTAATTACTGTCGAATGAAATTTAAACACAGAGAGATAGATTCCATGCAGAAGCATCTATATTATGTCTGTTCAATATTGTGCGATTGATTGAGGTAATAGTAAGGTGTTACAAATAAACTCAATTGTGCTTCGATGTGTTTATTTCAAAAATAATAGTAGATCGTGCGTGCATCGTCGTGTCTCTGGACTCACTTGTGGAAATAAAAATACTCGCGTCTTTATTTTAACATCATTTCTAACTTTATTCCACATTACAGATATCTTTATCGAGAATTACACGTTGTTCATCAATAGCAATAAATGAACACGGCCAACTACATATTTATGTATAATATTATAGACTGTTTTATATATCACATCTCTTATGGAGAGAGAGCGAGAGAGAACTAGCGTGCTTGCACGATCATTAATTAAATGATCAACAATTAATTCAAACAATATACTTATTATAATTATATAATCAGACAATTGATTTCAAACAATATCGTACAATTATGATAAAATAATATATGATCATATATTATACAGCTGGGTCTGTTTTTTGCGGATTATTTTAATGCGATTTTGAAGTTATGCGATTCATATTTCTTCTTAACATCTTTTTATGCGATTTTTCTCAAGAATTCCTTTGAGCGGTTATTTAATTCAACGAAAAGCTCTTCGGTTTTATGATAAAATGAAGTAATCAGAACCATTTACTTCCGCTTCTCAAACTGATTAGGAATTTTCGGCTAGCAAAGGATAGTTAACCGGGTTTTTAGAAAGGAATGTACTGCATAACGTGAAGATTACGGACGCGATTGCATCTACAGATAAAGAAGCTGCCAATTTTTTTTAACAATATTACGTTAAGCGAACTTTTCAATTTATATTGGATAAACTAGAAAATGAGTCAATAGCAGTAACTGACATTTGGAATTTTTTTTCTATCTTCGACTGTATAAATCATGTTGCATTTACTATTACTTAAAAAAACAACACTCTTTAAATGCCTGTTGGAAAATGGTTTGGTCGACATGTCTTGAAAACAGTGCAGCTATTTTATTATTATTATTTTATTATTATTCAAACATCGTTATTATCAGATGAAATCATTATTTGGGCACATGATATTGGTGGACAGGGTTTTGATTCCTTTAGCTAGAATGATATCGACGAATTGCATGAGGATAATGTCTTAAGTGACAATGATATTATTGCAATAAGTTTAGATACCGTAGAAAATTTAGAAAAAGGTAATGAAACAGAAGTAGAACCTGTTTCCTTTAATGAAAAAATGATTCGAGAAGGTCTTCAACTTTGTAATCGATTGGAAAATCATTTTCTTGTTAATGACGCAAATTCTGAACGAACGTTTAAATTCCAACGAGAGCTAAATAATTGTATGTCTGAATATCGCGAGCTTCATAAACAATTAGTAAAATCATCGTTTCAAAGTTAGATCATTGATTACATAAATTGTCGCCCGAAAACCATTAATACAGAACGAGACAGAAGTTGGCGCTAATTCTGTTGTTTGTTTTTCCTCTAGTGACGAATCTGATTTCACACCAGTTCACAAACGAACCCGCATATTTTCAAATATGTTTGAAAAAATGTAAATAAATTACACATATGTAGATATTTTTTTGAATGAAATTAAATAATTAATAAAAAAAAAGTGAAAAAGATTTGTTCTGTATCAATTATTTTAGATATTTGAAATTTTTTTTCAAACATTCTTTATTTCCCGATTTTTTTATGCAAATTTTAGAGTAATTTCACTTTGTTGCTTTGGTTTTATGCGGTTTTTGAAAATTACGGAACGTATTCCTAATTTTTTAATGTAAGTTAAGTCTTCTTTTATGCGATTTTCTGCGGATCGTATTTACCGTATAAAAACAGACCCAGATGTATATGATATTTATATTATTTATTACACGTGTTTATGTGTGATTGTATGTATGTATAGTCTCGTTTAGTTATTTTTATATTCAAATCGATAATAGGTATTAATTCTGTAATCTACAAATTGTTGGAATCACCATCTATGATACAGCGCAACCGATAGATGAGCAACTGGCGATGAGACTCGCACGAAAACATCTTCTTCAGAAACCGGTGAAGACAACAGAGATGGCAATACATCTGGATGGATGGAAATCGATGACCTTAGATTTGTTGGCTACTTTGTTATACGATATTTAATTTAATTTAATTTATTAACTTATATTTTTGAACATACCTTGCAAGCTAAACTGTATATTTTCATAGATTTTCATCTTTCTCCGATCAGTCTATCTTGCAGCGTATGAACTTTTTTTATTTCTTGTTCATTTATAGAACTGCTTTGCTCTAGTCCTTGGTAGCACTTAATCTGTCACCTGATCTGATCTACACGACACCAAAACAGTCTCCGTACACTTGCGATTGTTCGTGTTCATTGGTTTTATATATTTTTGGGCGAAGATTCGTTTTTTTCAAAAAAGAAACAGTTTGTTTGATAACAATTAACTGTAAACTTTTATAATAAATGATTTTCGAATCCTCGACTGTTAGTTTTAAAAACTCTCTGCGAAGAGACTGCAAACAGGTACAGAATCAATCGAATAATGGATATTTAACCTGCGAGACTGTGGAAGACTACATCAGAGCGCCACAGATGAACAACTTCTACGACCTGAGAAATGAAAAACGTATTAACATCCGTTCGAACAGATTAAGAAAGCATAGAAAGAGTACTAAATATCTTATCAAAACTACTATTCACGCTTCGAACACACAGCATCATCGACACTTACCCAAGACCTTACATCCGTCCGCCGTGTCCCTGACTTAAATTTAGTTTATTGACGAGATCGACCTGACAGATAAGAAGATCGAGTTGGACTTTTCGTTGACAAAAAGTGTCTACACTCTCTGCTTTCTCTCTTAGAGATTGACTTATTATATATCGATGGGTCTGACTCGGATCTTTGCTCCATTCTAACCACACTATCGATCAAAATTCCTTACTGACACTTCCAACAGTTCTGTAATCTAAATAATTCAGTAAACTAAAAATTTCCAAACGACTCGCACTTCCAGTCCTCCTTTAAAACGTCAAAAATCGTAAAGATTCGTTAATCCCATCTGTCGACTCGAGTAGAGGACCGGAGATCGATTAAATAGAATTTAAAAAAGTTCACTGGCAAATCATATTCACTTCGTCGTCGTGAAAAAATGAAAAACCATTTCCTAGAATTTAAAATTTTCTATGAGACAAACGCTCTTAAAATCTACCCCCACCAACATCCCAGCTCTCCTGTCCAACGACAATATCCTGCGCACTGAGTCGATCTTATCGTCAAATCTTTCACCGACGCATATTGCACTGAAAATCACTTTCCGATCCCTCCCCATGCACTACCGATCATCGCTCGTGCAAATTCCAAGAGAAAATTGACAAAATTATCCGAAAGTCAAAATCCCGACGGTATTTCAATTTTCGTATTTAACAACAATTTCGTAAGTCCTTATGGTCTTGCACTTCACAATTCATCGCCTATATCCCTTAATTAGTCATGTTCGATCGAGATTGTCGTTTCACTTGACATCGAAAAAGCTTTTTGTGCAGAAAGACGGAAAAACTATTGTATTTTCCGACAATATACAATTTTCAAAAGATCCCTTCAAAAAGTCAAATTTGTCTATATGACAGTAAATATTTACGATCTGGGTGTAGAAAAAGTTTTCTGGGATTTGCTACGCACCACATTAATAAGGATCTGGAACGAGCATTTGCAACTCTTGCTCACTGGATGTTTCGAAATACTCCTTCAGCTGGAAAAATCGATGAAACATGCAATAATTCCATCCGACTTTTTGTTCCGAAATCAGAACAACAGCAACGGACCACATTGATGATTAGTTTGAAAGCGTTTGAAGAAGACGAGATAAAAGGAAAATGTGAAGAAATTGAATAACGACGATCAGATAGACAGTACGAGTCAGGGTCAGATTTCGAAAGATAAACTTTATATTATTTTATTCTATTCCAGAAGTAACCGCTTTTTGTATTTAGTTTCGAAGTTGTAAAAAGAGTCTTTACACTGGTTTCATGATGGTTTGATTTTCATATTTCTCAATCATTAAACATCGCTATAGTTGCGTCGATGCATCCTCGATTTGAAAATATGCAAGCTTTGCTCACGTAGAAACGAAACTTTGGAGTAAAATAACGGATTAATTTTAGGAAGCCGTCGTCGCAAAATCGAATTTCACTGTTAACGATTATGTACATAACAGTAAGGCTGTTTTGCATTCTTCTGATTCCTTCGAAATTTTAGCGACGACGGATCGTCTAGTACAGTGATGGCGACCCTATGACCCGCGGGGCGGACACTAACCCACGAATGCTTTTTAAATGACCCACTCTTTGATTTTTATAAATTTCTTTTCGATATCATAAAAGAGAACAAACAATCGAAAATATTAAAAAAATAAAGTAAAAATATTTTATGGTGGGAAAAAACATTGGTTTTATTCAGCAGCTTTAGCAAAATATTAGACATTCCCTGCTTGAATTTCATTGCATAATACACCAGCAAGTGCTATGTGCGAAGCAAGGTTCAAAAACCTTTTTTCAATGAAATGCCAGTTGTAATAAAAGTCATCAACTTTATAAACGCAAGAGATCATAATAAACGAGAATTTGCACAATTATTAGAAGAAATTGAGTGCCAATATATTGGAATTTTGACATACAACAATGTTCGATGGCTCAGTTGCGGTCAAGTGCTTAATCGGTTTGTCAGTTTATCAGTTTATCAGAAGAAATTAGGCACTTTTGGAATGAAAAAAATAATTCTCATGACGAATTTTCAAATATAGATTGGTTAAATGATTTAATGTTCTTATGTGACATCACTCAGAATTTCAATGAACTGAATAAACAAATTCAGGGAAATGGACGAATTGTATGAATGATGTTTGAAAATATTAAAATATTCATGACGGAACTTGACATCTTCACTAAAGATTTGAAATGAAAATCTTAACATATTTTCCTCAATTACAAACACATTTTCAAAACACAATAATTTTAGAAAATACGCTTGACATTCAAGATCATGCAATTGAAAAATATTCAATCATTATGCAGGAAATGAAACAAGCGTTTCAGGAGAGATTTAATCAATTGAAAAGTTTGGAAAATACATTTCACTTTATTTTATATCGAACCAATGGAGTTAACCGAATTTATGCGGCTAGGTGTCCATGATTTAGAAATGGAATTAGTTGAATTTCAAAGCAGCATTGTGTGAAAAAATATATTTGAAAACTTTGTTTTTCAAAGTAGAAAGAAAAGTAATGCAGATAATAATGATCTCACACTAAAAATTGAAAATATTATATTAAACGTATGGAATTCTTCACCAAACAATTTTATATCAATGAAGAAACTTGCTGAAGATCTTTTAAAGATGTTTGGGTCAGCATATTCGTGTGAAAAACTGTTTTTCTCGAAGAATTTTGTAAAATTTACCATCAGAAATAACCTTGGAAATGAATTGACTGCGAAATGCATTAAACTGATGAATACGGAATATGAAAATAATATTAAGAAACTATCTGAAAATAAGCAACAACGGAATTCACATTAAATATACTTTGATCAACTTTTTTATACTTACACATATCTGTAACTATGTTTATTAATAAAGAATATTTCATACTATATATGTGCTTTTCTTTATTCCTTGTTCATTCAAATACTCCGTGCAGAGGCGCCACTGGATAAGATGTCACTTGGTGCGGTAATTCATGGTATCACCCCATTGATGTCAATTGTTTGACCTCGACTTTATTTTTTGCTCTTCACTTGCAAAAGTAACAGTTGTAAAGCAAAAAGGAAACGTAAATCTTGTTAGATAATTTTCGAAGTGAGACACAAAAAAAGGGTCAATTGTCAAATTTTTCTGTTATCAAATTTTTGGTTTTTCAAAATTATTCCTACCCTTTTTACCACACCATCCCCCTTCCATCAAATGACGCCGCTGACTTAGTGACCCAAGAGCTAGTAATAAAAAAAATAGTGAACAAAATTTGACCCACTTCTCAAAAAGGTTCGCCGTCACTGGTTTAGTAGAAACACCACTGCGGAACTCGACACAGCATAATATTTTAACGATGATCTTAAGAGTCCAATGTTGTTAACCAGCTATCGAATGATGAAAAAAATATTCGTTAAGTATAACAGTTCGCCCATGTCCTCAACTCCTTGTAGAGCGTCCGTTTGGTTATGCCAGGGCGACAAACTTGCCAAAATTGAATAAATCGACCGATAGAAATTTTGAAATAAGAGTCCGAGTGAAGGCAAATTCCGATCTTTTCTAATGTAAAAATGTTAAACGAATATTTTCTGCGAATCTAGTTCTTTGACCGACTTGAAATATTAGAAAAACGTATTGGTGTTTTTGTATGAGAAAAGGGAATCATTTTTCTTTTTCTTGAAAAAGATTTTATTTCCAAAAATGTATTATTTTTATCGAATTGAAAAATGTTTAGAATTTTATTACTGTACTTGGAATTTCAATTTTTAAAAAGTTTTTTCCAAATATAATTTTTACAGATCGTCGAATAGTTGTTTATTACCTAATCTGAAGAACTCTCTACTCGAGGAATTCTCGAGATCGAGAGATTGTCACGATTTGGACGAGTATGGCTGTTGTGGGAGTTGAGACGATTTGATCGATTAGATTGACGATGAATAAATTTGATTATTCGAATATTTTGAAGTGTAAATTATTCTAGACTCTCCGACAAATTGTGTCTCTGAAGAAATGAATGCACGGCAATTTAATTAATTATTAACGATGATTTTTTCGATTGAAATTTTCGTATCGGAATGAATAATTAATTTTTTCATGAATTATTTAATTACAAATGAATATCAACAGTTGAAAGAATAATGAGATATTCGTCGATGTCGGATCGTCGAAAGTAAACGTCGACTTTTAACTTTTGTTTGTTTTTTTCGTAAAGTTTTTCGATTCGAATGTTTAAGAAGACTTTCGTTGACTGAAAATACAAATATTGTACACGTATTAGAATCTCACTTTTAAGTTTCGTCTGCGTTGAATTAAAACATAAATTTAGTTCGTGTTTGACAACAAACGTTTCGCATGAAAAAAAATCTTAACGTATATCCGCTCTTTCCTATTCGATGGTGAGAGAACGAGAATCTGAAATCGGACGTATCGAAAAGAATATAGAAAATAACACAGACAATCGAAAACTCTAACGGGCCGAAAAAAAACATCTTTTCGTGGAAAAGAGTGCTCGCTAGTCTGAAAATTTCCAAAGAAATACAAAAAAAAATACCGGAGATAGTTTCGGTTTTTTATGATTTTCTGTTTTAAGACGAATTTAACAAATAATCAACAAAATAAATATAACATTATTTCGAGTGTACCGGAATAAAAAGAGTGTTCGGGTTGTTTTTTAGAGAATTTCAAAACGAGCGATCGTTTTATTGTCGTCGTTTTTTCATTTCTGTCGGATGTACGTTCTTTTTAGATTTGCTTCGTTTACGGATATTGGTTTGACATTTCGATTATTTCTTTGAATTATCGATATAAGTGCGTAACTGCGTAACAGCTTAACAGCTTCGACGTATTTGCAATCTTCGAACCTCATTATCGGCGTTTTTCCATCGTTATCTCTCGCTTCGACATCCGCTCCATGATTTAATAACAATTTGATGGCGGCAATACTCGTACTTTCATAGAAGACGCTCGTATTTTTATCGGAGGTGCTCATATTTTCATCGACGATGTGCAGAGGCGTCTCTCCTTTCTCGTTTCTACCGTTTACATCCGCTTCATGATCGATCAAGAGTTTTATAACCTCTATATTACCGGACTTCATCGCTTCGTGCAAAAGTGTGTTCGAGGAGGCGATCGTCTCGACGATTGTTCGATCGTGTCGTATAAACAGCTGAATCATTCTCAGATTGCCGACGGCTGCTGCACAGTGGAGAGCGGTTCTGTTGTTTGCAGGACAATGACGTACGTCGGCTCCTAAAGCGATCAGATGTTCTACGACCTTGAAATTCTGACCTTCTGCGTATTTTATTAACGGCGTGTGTCCATCGTCACTGGTCGCATTAATATTCGTTCCAGACTCTAATAGAACATCGATGATTCTAACATCGGTGTTATAATAAGCGATGTGCAACGGCACTTCACCGTTTTCGTTTCTACCGTTTACGTTTGCTCCGTATTTTATGAGTACTTCGATGATTTTTATTTTACAGGATTCCATGGCTGAGTGTAAGACTGTTTCAATGACATTGGCATCTTCCATGATAGTCGCATCGCGTTCTATCAACATTTCGACCACATTTAAATTGCCCCAGGACGCTCCATGATGAAGAACAGTCAGGCCTTTCTTGGAAGAGTGACGTATGTTGGCTCCTTTTTCCAATAGATGCTGAATGATGGATAAATTACCTTCTTTGGCATAATTGATCAACGGAGTGTTTCCATTTCGATCCGTCGCATTGATATCTGCGCCGTTTTCCAATAAAGTATCGATGATTTCAGCTTTGGTGTCCCGTCTAGAGAAATGTAAGGGCGTCCTTTCGCTCTCGTCTCTACCGTTTACGTCTGCTCCGTTCTCAATGAGCAGTTTGATAATTTCTATATTGTTGGATATCATAGCGAAGTGTAGGAGTGTTTCTGAAAATCGTATTTTTGTCACAATATTCGGATCCTCTACTATTAATTCCTTTAATATATTTAAATGATCGTACATAACTACATGATGTAAGGTTGTCATGTTGTATTCGTTACAGCAATAAATATCAGCTCTTTTCTTTAGTAAATGTCGAACGACGGCAACATTTCCAACCTTCAGGAACTTCATTAATGGATTATATTTAAGATTATCTAACGCTTCGATATTTGCTCCGCGTTCTAACAATAAATCAATAACATCGATGTTTGTATCTTCACTGGCTATATGCAGAGGTGTTTCTACTTCCCTGTTCACACTGTTAACGTTCGCTCCGTGATCGACGAGAAGTCTCAATATTTCTACGTTACCGGATTCCATGGCTACATGTAGAGGCGTTTCTCCATTCTCGTTCACACTGTTGACGTCCGCTCCGTGATCGATGAGAAGTTTCAACATTTCTACGTTATCGGGTTTCATGGCCTTGTGCAAGTCTAATTCATTGTAGCAAATGTCTTTGATTATGTTTCTATTGTTTTCTATAAATACTTTCACTATTTCGATGAAACCTGTTCTAATAGCAACGTGGAATAGTATTACGTTTTCATAAAAATAGTATTCATAATGCTCTTGCTTCAATCTTTGGTCGACGAAATTATAAATTATTTCCGCTCCCATTTCGATTAAATACCGGCAAGTTTCAACGTGGCGATTTATTACGGCGAAATACAACGTAGATATTCCATCTTCGTTCTTTATGTCCACGGAAATTTTACCGATTTCGACCAAATACTTTATCAATCGTGTCCATCCCATTTTTCCGGCGGTGAACATCAATTCTTCCTTGTCTTCGATTGATCTTGATATCACTTCGTCGTTTTCGTTTCCTATGATAAGTTCGTAAACGTTTTCCCATACTTTCAACTTCATTGCATATTCGACCGGCTTCCGTCCGAACAATTTATCTTTTTGAGTCGGGTCTGCACCGGATTCGATTAAATATTTACAAATGTCTTCGGTGTGATTGTAACCGGCGATCAAATGCAAGACATTTCTTCCGAATTCGTCTGTTCGATGAATTGCATTTCGGTCGTTCTCTAATATTTTCCTCAATTGTTTCTCGTCGCCGTTAAGTGCATATTTAAAGATGTCATCCGTTCCTGTTAGTCGATCGAAGAAATGACGGACTACCGCGTACTTCGGCTCGAATAATTTACTCCTAACGAATGCGACGCGGTCGTCCTTTTTGTTCTTTCCGTCATTGATGAAGTTTCTCAAATACAGAGCTGCAAAATATTCAGCAAACGTCCTGTGCACGAACACCGGAATGCCGTTCTCTACCGATTGAACGATCCCGTACTTATCGAATCCTTTTTCAATAGCAGACAAAGATGTCTCGATTATTTTTTCCAATTCTTCACTTAATAACGTTTTCTGATCTTCTTTTCCGAACACGGCACTTAAACATAGCAATTTGTATCTCCAAGTTATTTTTTTTATTTTTTTTCGACGCTTGTTATGTTTCCAGGCTTAGTAATGTCGTTTTCTCTTTTCTCTTCGATGTTAATTTTACATTTTATCTCTATAAAACGTTTATACAAGTCGCAAATATCTAGGGAATCTAGATTTTTTGTATCGTCCGTTTCTTTTTTATAGAATTTGATAAACGCGTCGGTATAGACGTCGGCGAGTATTTTACATATCAGCGGAATACTGGTAGGATTTTCAGAGTCGTAAATGTTATACAGTGATTTCGATATTGAGTTTAGTAAACGGTCGACGAACGTCTCTAGACGCTCCATTCGTAAATCCGTTTTATAGACGTGTTTTTCCCAAAACATTTTAAAGAATTTCCGCTGATCTTTGGCCATGAATCCTGAAAGGTAATTTGGAAGTACAGCGAGTTGTTCTTCAAGAAACCCCGTTTCATGCGGTCTACTTGTAATCCACACTTTGATTTTATCAGAACTTTGAATTATCTTCACGAGATCGACGACGATCATTTTGTAGTACGGTGCGATTTCATCGAATCCGTCCAACAAAACGGCTAATTTGTTTTCGATTCGAAAATAGCTCTCGAATAACGTTTTTTCGAAACCGCAGAATTTCTGAGTGCCTGTAATAAATTCGATGACATCATTTTTATCGGAAAACGTTTTAGAACTTTTCAACAATTCAGAAAAATGTTCCGTATGACTGTTTAAATTGATTTTGATAACCCACACGTCCGGCGATCGTTCGATCGATCGCGTAGCTAATCGAGAGAGGAGAGAAGTCTTCCCCATTCCCGGTTCACCGATCACTAATACCATTTTGTTTTCGATATCCGAAACGGTCTGTAGTTTGATAATACGACTAGAGAACTTTTCCAAGTACTGCTTGATAACAGAAATCGACCGACTACTCTTTTTCCAATGGAATAATCCTGAAGAAGTACCTATTAAGTTTTGAAAATAAATCCACGTTACGTTCTTATCCTTATTATCACGAGAAATCGCTTGAAAGTTCTCTGCCGCCATCTCGTCGTTCAATCGAAAATATCTCGATCGGTTTTCTAACGATACAGACAACATATACTTTTCAAAACGTGTCTCGTCGATATTTTCGATGGCAAACAATTGGTCAGATTCAGAGATCTCGAAAGGATTTGTTATTCTGTTGTATAATTTAACATATCTCGGCACAAAGTACGACATGTCGTCGGTTTTTGAATCGTGAAACTTTCCTATCTCATATTTGTCGGAAAGAGCGATATCGAACAAAACCCGATCTTTGATCGAATCTTGGACGTGTGAAATATCGATGTCTTTGAACGGTATCAGTTGTCCCTGAAAAACGATTTGTTTCTTTAGTACGTGATCCTTGGTCTGTTTGTCTAAATCGTGCCATGCGACGTGGTCTTCGAATTTTACAAGATTGCCAAAAATCGACGAATCATTTTCAAAATTAACTTCAGGATCCGAGACAAGAACGATCCGCTTATTTAAATTCGAATCCTTAATTATCCAGTCGTGAATTCTTTTTACAGTTTTGAAAACATTTTCCGATTTCTTATTTGATTTGCATACGACGACCAAGTACTCGCAACGATCTGCTGAAGAGAAATCGCGTCTTATATTACACGTAGACGCAACGACTTGCTTTCCGAAAATCAAACGAAATTGTAAATTTTGCAGATTAAAAATCTGAACGAGTTTTTGTACGGTGAAAATCGTATCGGCACAAGAGATCACTAACGACAAAGACGATTCGTTCTGGGTTACGGACTTTTCGAGCTCTTTCAAAGAATCTCTTTCGAATTGTAACTGATGCGCGGCTAAAACACATAAGTTGTATTTGTGATAGAGAGACAACTGATTTTCTTTTGAATTGATCGCCTCCTCTAGCCAATTTAAATAACCTTCATTAGTTATATCTTGAACTTTTTCATTCATACCGAAGTAGATTATTTTGGTCAATAAATTGACATAGATCGTTTCTAAACGATCGGAGGAATAGCTATCGTCCGGATGTTCATTTTCTAAATATTCGGCGATATCACTTTTGATGCCGTCTTTCAAATCATCTTCGTGCGGTTGTTTCACGGCGAATCGCAATTTGCGGAAAAACTCTTCACGAATCGCGACGTTCTTTTCGTCGTTTGACTCTTTATAAATTTAGTTTCCGACGACTTCTTCACACGATAGAAAACGTCTTCGATAAATATCGAATCCGGTACGGCTTCCATGCGTTCCTTAAGATTCTCGTCGAAATCGACGTTCGTACATATGATCAACTCTTCGATTTCGCATTCGTATTTCTGTTCGAAATTTACGTCGTTTTTTATTTTGACATAAGAGTCGAAATACGTCTTTAACTGGAAATTTTTATTTTTGTGAGATCGTTGAACGTAAGCACTTTCGAAATATCTGCTTTATGTTTTACTTGTATTAACCTACATAGAGATTTTCCTTCGCTTTTATAAAATATTACAATGTCATCAAACTTGTCAGCTTCTTCTATTTCGCAAGTAACAGTGAACGAAATATTTCTGGCAATACACTTGCAGAGGATCGACATTAGTTGTTGCCAATGAAAGAAATTTCCATGGGATTTCCCTCTTTCGCCAGCCGGTGTATATTTGTTCTCTTCGACGATTTTATCAGATGAAGTTCCCTGACGATCCATTGTATATCGTATATTTAAATAATTAGTTTCGTCGTTTAATTATTTACTTTACTCGTACGCTTACACGAATTTTAAAGCGGCTAGAAAAGAAAATGAAAATAATCGCGTGCTGTTCTTTCGAAAATGACGATGGCGTCGATCGTATGTTCATTAAAACGTACCGAAATACAATTAACGATCGGAAATGAAATCCATTCAAAATAACAAATTATCGCTCGTCGACATCGTACACGAAGCGCATGATTGTTGAATTTATGTGTCGTATACGCAATCCGTCTATGCAGATTTCAGTCGTTCGAGTCAAAATCGAAGTAAGATCACTGATCTAAAGCATATTTACAATTAGTTGACAATTGTGTTTGGAAAATCGTTGCGTGTCGGCCTTTTTTTAAAAGTCATTTCACAAAAGAATTGTATTCTACAGAATGAAATGATATAATTTATTAATTATACAGGGTTTGGTACTTTAAACGTCGATGTTTTCAATTATGTTCGATTTTGTATTTACGTTACGTCCGTCCAATTATTGTTTTACTAGTGAAATTATTAAATCGTAAAAAATACATAAAAACGTAGAAATAAAGTATAGAAACCGATTATAAAAATTATTAAAAACAATTACTTTTGTATTTTTTTTCCAATGGAAATACCATTCTTGTAATTAGTTTTTGTATGTTATTGTCCATTAAAACAGATTTAATCACATTCGAATATTTTCAGTTCACTTTCGTACAGATTTTGTGAAATAAGTGATTTCATTTGCAAAGCGTTGATGCAGTGTTTAAAAAGTAATTTTTATTTCGAAATTTTAGTACGAGTATTTAGATATTCTAATAAATACGCGTGCCAGTAATTGAATAATGAGTGAAAAAAAACGCGAGAAAATTATGATTTTAAATAAAAAATGATGGAGCCAAGTCAAAAAAGCAAAACATATAAAGAGTTTTAGAAAATGCGGAAAAAATGGTTCTATATTTGCTGAATGTTTCTCATCGGGGCGAAAACGTAAAACTATTGCTCGTGATCATAGAATATTCGGATTTCCCTTGCAAACAGAAGAAAGACTTCAGTTCAGAAGTCAGTTCAGAAGAACTGACTTCTGATTTCAGTTCCGCAATTGGCTTAGAAGTTTCACCCCGATCGGTTAGAAAAAGGTTTAACCCATTAGTGCATAGTGTCCGTTTATACTAACCGTTAATTTTTGGCTAATAGCAAGTTGATTAACATAATTTCAATTGTTCGACCGTTACAGGCGTCATCACTGATCTTTTATTTTAATAAAAAAGTATATTAAGTGTGCTGTTTTTATTAAATCCTGCACCAGTGCAACAATTTGTTAATGACCCACTTCCTTTCATTTTCAACTAGAAAATCAATTTATTAAACTTTATGCAGTAATGGGTTAAGAGGCTGTAAGTCCTGGCTCGGTGAGATAAATAAAAATAGCGTTTGGCTTTCGTCAAAAATCACAAAAATTGTACGACTTATGAGTCAAAGTATTTTGGTCAGATAAAAATAATATAGAAGTTAGACTTTATTCATTTAATTCTGTGATTCTCAACCACTGTACCGCGAGATTCTTGAAGTGTGCCGCCACTGCGAATTCCCATACATAAGCGACGTCAGACAAGTAGTTCAATCGGTTCTATCTTTCTAGACAAAATATGGTGTGCTAAGCTAGCTTACTGATGTGTTATTTTTTTTATTTTTAATAACATAAATACAAGTGTGCAAAGACCGAAAGAAAATATTTTAAACTGATGCCATAAATTGTTGGGATTTCAAAAAAAAAATTACTTTATGGAAGAATAAAACACAAGAATGTAATTTAGAAAAGTTTGAGTCACTTCCAAAAGACATAAATATTAGAGCAAAGAATTGTTCATTACTTTTCAAATTGGAAAATAAAAAAAATTGATTGGATTCGAAATCCATTTGTGATAAACGACACATCGGTGTATGAATTAACTTTGAAAGAAGAGGAAGAAATAATTTCGGTGTGAAATAACCGAGGTTTAATTTCAAAACATTCAGAAGAATCAATTAATTCGTTCTGGATTAATCTTAGATACGGTTATCCGACAATATCACAAAAAGCTTTAAGTGAGTTATCAGAATTTTCCACATCTTATTTGTGCGAATTTGGATTTTCGGCTTTGACTGACATAGAAACGAAAAAAAAATCCAGACTTTCAAATCTGGATCTCAAAATGAGACTAGCATTATCATTTTTACGCCCAAATATAAATGAGGTTATCAAAAAACACCAAGTTCAAATTTTGCATAAAATGTAATTTGTAATTTATCATTAAATAAACATTTTGTTTACTTTTTAATGCAATTTCATTTTATATTTCACTGAAAATTATTATCGTATGCTATTTTTACAATATATACTATAGATACATCAATTAATTAACCGAGTAAAATTCTTTTAAATTTTTCTTATTGTAAGTGTTCCGCCAAATTTTCAAATTATTAAAAGTGTACCGAGACGAAAAAAGGTTGAGAATCACTGATTTAACCTATTATTTTAACTAAAACGTTTTAGAAGATAAAAAGTATTTTAAATAACATTTTAGAAAACGAAAATTAATCGAAATTATGTTGATTTTTTTTAGTTTTTCCGTACATCTGGGACTGACAGATTTCAAATTATTTTACTCTAAATTAGTTCAATACGAGTGCTGTATGATAAGTATCTGGCCTAGGCCAGAGATGGCGCTGCTAGTATTTAAAAAGTGATATTTTTCGTAAACATAACCTTTCACAACAATACTGTCAAACATTCAAGTCGCTGCGTGGTTTAGTTTGTGAATGCCAGCCATTTAAATAGAACAACTTTTGTGATTTTACAACAATGGAAAAAATTGAATATCGACCAGTGTTGAAATACTTGTTTTTGAAAAAGAAAACAAACGATGAGATTAAAACGGAGCTCAGCGAAGTTTATGGGAACTCTGCACCTTCGTTATCAATCATAAAAATTTGGACAGCTGAATTCAAACGCGGCGGTACAAGCATTTTTGATGAAGATCGTCCAGGTTGTTCAAATGAGATTACCACTCCAGAAATGATTGAAAAAATCCACGATATCGTGATAAACAATCGAAGAGTGAAAGAACGTGAAATTGCTGAGACTTGAGTATTACCATTGAACGGGTGCAGAATATTTTAACAACTCGTTTGGATATAAAAAAGCTTTCCGTAAGATGAGTGCCGTGATTGCTCATAATCGACAATAAACACACACGTGTCAACTTCAACAGAATGTTTGGCGATGTTAAAACGCAATCGGAATGATTTTCGGCGTCGGTTCATATCTGTTGATGAAACATGGATTCATCACAGCACACCAGAGACCAAAGAACAATCCAAACAGTGGGTTTTCCGAGGCGAATCTACACCAAAGAAAGCTAAGGCAACTTTATCGGCGAACAAAGTCATGGTTACAGTGTTTTGGGATGTACGTAGCATAATTCACATCGATTACCTTGAAAAGGGCAAAACTATTAACGGAGAGTATTATATCAACTTATTGGATCGTATCAGCTATGCTGTAAAGAAAAACGTCCGCATTTGGCGAAGAAAAAAACCCTCTTCCATCGAGACAATGCACGCGTGTACACTTGCGTCGTCGCCATGGCAAAATTCCATAAGTTAGGATACGAATTATTACCGTATTCACAATTTTCGCCACATTTAGCACCCAGCGAGTATTTCCTATTTCCAAATATGAAAAAATTGATCGGAGGAAAAAATCTGGCTCTAACGATGAGGTCATTGCTGAAACGAACACTTATTTTGAAGGGTTGGAGCAATCGTATTTTTTAGAGGGGATACAAAAGACAGAAAAACGTTGGACTGAATGTATCGAACTGAAAGGTGATTACGTTGAAAAATAAAATAAATTTCAAACATAAATTTTTTTTCTTGTCAAGGCCAGGTACTTATCATACAACCGTCATAGTTAAAACAAGATTTTAGTGCATTTTTTCCTGTAATACAGATACAAAGTTACTACTCTGTATGTAAACATACACACACACACACACACACATACATACATATATATATATATATATATATATATATATATATATAGAGAGAGAGAGAAATATAGACACTGTATATGTATATGTATGAGTAATTATTAAATATAGAATTAATTAATTTTATTGTTTAAATTAAACAGGAAATATTAATAAATTTCTTTTGCCAGTTTTAAGGCACGCGTATATTCGGTTTCATATACAGCTGGGTCTGGTTTTATGCGGTAGATACGTTCCGCAGAAAACCGCATTGAAAAAAATCGCACGAAAGAAGACTTAACTTACATTGAAAAATTATGGATACGTTCCTTAATTTTCAAAAACTGCATAAAACCAAAGCGACAAAGTGAAATTACTTTAAAATTCGGATAAAAAAAATCAGGAAATAATGAATGTCTAAAACAAATTTTAAAATATCTAAATAAAATTGATACAAAACATAGCTTTTTTACTTTATTTTTTTATTAACTATTTAATTTCATTCAAAAAAATATGTACATATGTGTAATTTATTTTACATTTTTTCAAACATATTTGAAAATATGTGAGTTCGTTTGTGATCTGGTGTGAAATCAGATTCGTCACTATAGGAAACACAAATAACAGAATTAGCGCCGATTTTTGTCTCGTTTTGTGTTAATGGTTTTCTGACGACAATGTAAGAATCGGTGATTAAATTTTGAGACGATGATTTTACTAATTGTTTATGAAACTCGCGATATTCAGATATTCAATTATTTAGTTGTTGGAATTTAAAAGCTCGTCCAAATTAGTGTCATTAACGAGAAAATGATTTTCAAATCAATTACAAAGTTGAAGATCTCCTCGAATCATTTTGACAGTGAAACAAACAGGCTCTACTTCTGTTTCATTATCTTTTTCTAAATCTTCTACGATATCTAAACTAATTTCAATAATATCATTGTCACTTAAAGCATTAACCATCCTTTGTTAGCCGATAATTCCTTATCAGTTTCAGAAGCGGAAGTAAATGGCTGTGATTCCTTCATTTGTTCATAAAACTGAAGAGCTTTTCGTTGAATTAAATAACAGCCTAACCCGTTCGCTACCAGGGGTTTGGGAGAAAAACCGCCACTATAGCCCAGATGTTTTATTATCTAAATATGATACCAAATTGTCATTAATTTTTGTGCGATGTACTTATAACGATCTAAATGAGTGAAATTAGTAATTTTATAAACCGACACACATATGTGACACTAGGCTATAGATAGTAAATTGTTTTTGCAGCCCACGCGTCACATATACGAAGATCATTTGATAAGTATGGTAAATATTACGGTAAATGTAATGGTAAATTTTATGGTAATACATTTTACGATAATTTTTTTTACCATACTTATCAGACTACCCTCGTATGTGACGCATTTAATTAAATGTAAATGAATTAAATTTGAAAGGAAAAATGAAATCAAAATTTTTTTTTAAGTGAAATATATGTTATTTATTTGTATGACACATTTTGAAATATTTGTCTATACGTAGCCCAATTGGTAGTGCTGTAGTTGTTTCATAGATTTCGCAGGCATACATAGTGGACTTCGCAGGAATATATTAACCGTTTTTTTTTTTTTAAAGTAGAATAACTATATAGAAAAAAATGACAGTTTTAGGTAAACATTGATGTACTCTTTTTATATTTATAATAACACAGTCAAGGGTGTACAATATACTCATAAATTAAGCAAAAGAAATTTTCTGTATAGTTTTATCGTAAGAATATTATATTAGAAAGTAATATAAGTCCATTTATTCATACATTGAGATATTTAAAAATTATTAATATAAAAAAATTTCAAAATTTTTTTAAAAATTTTTGGAAATTTTTTTTGGAAAATTTATTAATAAACAATAATTGTTCATTTATAACTTTTTATATAATACAACTACAAATATTCCAAAGTCGATTTTTGGTAATTCAAACGCAAACATTTAAATATTCTATCTCAATGTATAAATAAATGGAGTTATTGCACTATCAAAAACAAACGGCTCAATTTCTTATTAATGAAAGTGATATAAATCCATTTAAAATTAAATGTATATACATAACGTTATAAAGATAAAAACGTTATATACTGTATATTGGCATACGTGCCAATTACCTTTCGTGTTGTTTGATAAATTTGTAAATACCACGTGGATTTCATTTACTGTTATTTGTATGATTATTCAGTTATTTTTACATAATAAAATTTAACAAGTGTATAAACATAATTTTAAAATCATAACCCGAATTTATTAACGTTTGCCAATATTTTTCAATTCATTCAAACATATTCGTATACTCGTATATTGATATTCGTGACGCCCAAATCTTGTAAAAAAAATGTAATTATCGGCAGACCAATTCATCCTGTATCTATTTTATTGTTTTT
The DNA here is from genome assembly GCA_029203775.1 of Neoneuromus ignobilis. NCBI lineage: Eukaryota > Metazoa > Arthropoda > Insecta > Megaloptera > Corydalidae > Neoneuromus > Neoneuromus ignobilis. Next base: position 5,092,063 of record CP092098.1, on the reverse strand, counting down.
AACCAAATTCATCTATTTGCGGCACGATTTGGTACAAACAGTTATCATAGATTGATAACGATCATCCGTCACACATTTGTGACGCTGGGCTGAGGTAAGAAAATCGGGTGGTCACATTGTGTGACGCTGGTAGCGAACGAGTTAAATGAATTTTGAAAAAAATTGCATAAAAGATATTAACACTAGGTTTAAGGGACGCGTTATTTTGACATATTTCGAATTTCACGAGGGAATTTACAGTAAACGTTTACATTTTTCTTCTACCACTTGTACTGACTTTTATCCATTTAACGAGACAAATAAAATAGCGTAATTAATTTTCTTCGAAGCTTTCTAATTTAGAAATTATGTATGTGGAAAACTTATCTCTACGAGATTCGTCAATTTGACGCAATCGTAAAATAAGCATTGATGCTAGTTGGAAAACCCTGATACAGAAAAGGCAATTTGGTATGCTCGAAGAGCATTTGAAATAAAGTCACTGAAAGATTTTTATTTATAGTCGAAGAAATAGAGACTCGCTTTCTTCTCGATCACAATGCCTAGAGATCAATTTACGCCGCAAAGTCTTCGATTTGTATGATTTGATAAAAGAACAGAACGATCCGAACGTTAACGTATACATAAATTTGCATTGATATCTGTAATATGGAAGAAATTGGTACATAATAGTCAATCCCGTTATAAACCTCGCGAGAATATTTCAATAGACGAGCAACTGTTCCCTACGAAAGTCCGATCCAGATTCACTCAATATTTGCTACATAAGCCACATAAATTTGACATAAAGTTTTGGTTGGTAGTAGACGTAAATTCAAAATATCTAAAAATGGTATCCCTAATCTGAGCGAAGATGAAACGCAAACTTCAACACTTTTGAACGAATTTGTAGTTTTAAAGTTAGCTGAATGATATCTAACATCAAGGCAGGAATATAACAAGTGATAATTTTTTACCAGTAAATGTGTAAAAGATACGCGGAATAAGTGTAATGTTGTATCATGTTAAATATTATAAATTTTATATAAATGTGTATTTTATAGTTTAATTTATAAGTTAATACTGTATAATTGTTGTTTTTTAAAAAAATGTATGATTTTGTTCATGCGTCAAATTGACGCGTGTCCGTAGAGATGGGTATATATGAAACGTCCGTAAATCTAGTGTTAAGAAAAATATGAACCGCATAACTTCAAATTGTATTAAAATAATCCGCACAAAAACAGATCCAGCTGAATTTATTTATAAAGACATATGTGTATATGCAGTGCCGACGAAACTATTGACACAGTTGAATAGTTAGAACATTGTAACGTCTATCTATTGTGGATGATAAAAATTATTATTGTTTTTCAAAAATCACAGAATAACACATTATTCGTTTATATTATAATATCGTAAAAAATCTAACGTCTAAAAGCAATAATAGTGGCTGTGTAAATAAAAATCTATTGCGTTATAAATAATTCAAAGAATAAATGTATTGGCACGAGTAAACATTTGTACATAAAATGTTCGACAACGAGTTTATCTCTGATGTATGTACAATATATATGCACAAGATTGTATGTTTGTATGTACAGATAATTAATCAAATAGGGAATTACTTATATTGCGAAAATTGAATAAATAAATTAAATAAAATTTTGCTAATATAACACACGCACATATTTAGTTGCATGTGTACACATTTTAAAATATTATATATATATATATATATATATATATATATATATATATATATATATATATATATATATATACAAGAATATCTCGCATAGTCCGGCTAATCGGTTCCACTGATTAGCCGATTATTTGAAACCGGACTAATCGAAATACTAACTAAATACAAAAATGTTAATTGACTCCAAACAATTGTTTTTCCTGTTTTTCAATAAATAAAACGAGGGTAATATAGTCAAATGTTTGTATGTATCAACAAAATAAAATCAGTGGTTTATATATTCATTTTACATACATTTTAAATTGATTTTTAAATAGGTTATTGAAATTTAATTATCAAGAATTCGTCTTTACTCTAAAGTTATGAATCGCAAACAAAAGAAAAAGTCCACAAAACTAGAACTGCGCATGCGTTGCGCTTACGATTTCGGTTTTCTTTTTATTACGTTTTCATCAAAAAAGGGGAAAATTTGAGTATAAAAATAATTTTATGTATTAATTTTTTGGGATTTTTTTCAAGAAAAACTTTTTTGTAAGATTTTTTTCAAGTAAAAATTTTTTGGGTGGAAATTTTAAACAGGACTATAGTGAAACCGGACTAATCGAAGCGTGATTATGCGAGGGATCACTGTATATATATATATATATATATATATATATATATATATATATATATAAAGTTGTCAAATATCTCCCTTCCGCCTTTTTGTCTTTTGAATTTCGCGGCTATGTACAAAGCGTTACAGAGCTCGTATCGGGCAACACTATACATCATTTGAAAGGTCTTTACATAACCTACAAAACGACGCTATGCATGATTAGTTTGGATACTGCGTTCAAAAGTTATAGACGTGTAAACATGGAGTTCACTAACGCCGAAGTTCGCGCTATTTTGAAGTTTTCCTTCGTTAAAGGCAAATCCGCTAGAGAAACGTTCCGTGAGATTAATAGTGTTTTGGGGGATAGTACTCTATCACTTCGAACCGCGGAGGAATGGTTTCGATGATTCAGAGCCGGTGAAAACGACACCGTGGATAAGCCAGCCGGCGAAAGACCTGTGACGACGAATACCGATCAAATCATGGAAATCATCGAGTTAGACCGGCATGTGACATCTCGTGACATCGCCCAGGAGATGGCAGTTAGTCACCAAACCATTTTAAACCATCTGCAGAAGGCTGGATACAAAAAAAGCTTGATGTTTGGGTGCCGCATGATTTGACGCAAAAAAACCTTCTGGACCGAATCAACGTCTGCGATATGCTGCTGAAACGGAACGAACTCGACCCATTTTTGAAGCGGACGGTGACTGGCGACGAAAAATGGATCACATACGACAATATTAAGCGAAAACGGTCGTGGTCGAAGGCCGGTGAATCGTCCCAAACAGTGGCCAAGCCGGGATTGACGGCCAGGAAGGTTTTGCTGTGCGTTTGGTGGGATTGCAAAGGAATCATCCACTATGAGCTGCTCCCATATGGCCAGACGCTTAATTCTACCATCTACTGCGAACAACTGGACCGCTCGAAGCAGGCGATCGACCAGAAGCGTCCAGAATCAGCCAGGAGGAAGGGTGTAGTGTTCCACCAGGACAACGCCAGGCCTCACACATCTTTGGTGACTCGTCAGAAGCTACGGGAGCTCGGATGGGAGGTTTTATCGCATCCACCATATAGCCCGGACATAGCGCCAAGTGATTACCACCTGTTCCTGTCCATGGCGAACGCCCTTGGTGGTGTAAAGTTGGCCTCAAAAGAGGCTTGTGAAAAGTGGCTGTCCGAGTTCTTCGCAAATAAGGAGTGAGGGTTCTACAAGAGGGGTATTATGAAGTTGCCGTCTAGATGGAACCAGATTATCGAACAAAACGGCGCATATTTGAACTAAATCCGATCACTGTAACACTTTTTATAAAGCATTGAATAAAGAGCAAAAAAGCGGAAGGGAGATACTTGACAACATAATATATATATATACGTATGTGTGTATGAGTATGTATGTGTGTATGTGTGTGTATATATGTGCATGTATTCGGTGTGTAAGTGCTTATGTGTGTGAGTGATATGTATCAGACAACCTGTTATATACAAAGTCATACAGAACACTTCATACACTGTAAACACGCGCAAACTATTAGACAATAACTCGATTGTGAGTACCGAGAAGTAAATAAAACTCTAAAAATGTAACTTAATCCATTATCAGTTTTGAAGTAAACAAAAATATTTTAATGACCAGAACCAGAAGTTTCTTTGTTAAGTACAATACTCTGCAAAATCAGTTCTAAAATAAAAATTGTAACAACAACATTTAGAGCTCCTCAAGTCACTTTTGCATCTGATTGATAAATAAAAAATATATTTTTAAACACTGCAAATTCGGTGTATTTAATAAAACTTGTACTTATGTATGTGTGTGTGTTTGTGTGTTTATGTGTATGAGTTTTATTTTAAATAATCGAAAGTACGATTATTAAAGAAAACACATTTATTTTTATCAATCAATCACAATCAAATAATTAATCCATCAGCCAACAACTGTGACTCGAGAAGTTCTTCCGTTTCATTGCTAGAATTCGATGTTACTTCTAGCATAACTACTCGAGAACTGATTTTATTAATTGTAACAAGTAACAAAGAAATCTCTAACTCTCATTATCGCGGTATTTTATCGACAATCAGAAATTGATTGTCGCGTTTATTATAGGTTTAAATGATTACTAACGGACTTATTCGTCAACAATTAACGTATGAATTATGTATGTTGTTCCCGTGGGAACAACCTTGGGAAAGTTACATGTATTTCATATAAGTTATGTATATGTGTGTGTGTGTGTGTGCCGTGTGTATGTATGTATATCGCCCATATAAGAGTGAAGAGTTCAGACGTACATTTATTTGCTTACAATCATTTATTATCTTTCAATGTCATTTTAGTTATCTTATATATATATATATATATATATATATATATATATATATATATATATATATATATATATTGCTATCGGAAAGTTCTGTCCGATAATGTCATCTAAAATTTCAGAGATAGTCATTCTACATAAATGTAATTTACAAATTATCATCACTCTGGGAAGAGGTCATTAGTAACAAAAGAAAAAATATATTGTTCAGTAAATATTAGTCCATATATTGAAAACGTATTATTTTTTTATTCAATTTCTTTCCTGTAGTAATTATATATATATATATATATATATATATATATATAATACATAGGATCAACTAAATTTAACATCCAGATTTTTGTTCTAATAAAAAGAAATATGTGTATATTTTCTTTTGTTTATTTTTAATAAAACGCAAATCTAGGCATCACATTTGAATTACCTTCTTTTTCTCTCTCTCTCTCTTTATCTATATCTATATCTATACATATATATATATATATATATATATATATATATATATATATATATTGAGAAACTAGCGATTCATTAACAACAAATCACCATTCAACAGACCTCCTCTACCGAGGAGTAAAAGAGACGCGTACACAATAGGACAAGGGCGTGGTTCAGTGAGACACGAACTACAAGATTAACAAAACGATAAAATCCACGTTCCATAATATTTTAAACACTGATTGTTCTAGAATCGAAATTGACGAAATATCCTATACGAATTGATTGATTGAATTTTTTTTTTAAAAAAAAATAACAAACTCGGAAAATCGAAATTTATGATTCGATAAGTCAAAAGTGTATTTAGTACGTGGTAAATAAAAAAAAGGTTCTTGTGTGGGCTCGCCGGAAGGACATTTCGTGATCAAATGTTATTTTCGGTTTTGAAATATCGAGCAATTTTTACGATTTCCAAGAATATTGAAAATTTCGTTCGTTTTTCGAAAAAAAATAGAAAAAATGTTATAATTAATTGACACGCAACAGTGTTGTAAATACTAAATACTCGTCGATCGAATATTTTCGTATGATTTCAGTCGTCGACGAACGTTTTTTAATTCAGATCGAAAATGAAATCTACGTTTAGTCAAATGAAAAAATCATTCACTGAATCTGAATCTCTAGAATTGAAGTTCGAGCTGACTTATGAATATTGTTTAATAATTATTTCGCTAGTCACGATGTCAACGAACGATAATTTTTATTTCTCCATGCTATAAAAATAACAGATATATTTCCTCACTTACCTTTTAATCGACTCGATTCGGACAGATGATTTATTTTCCTCACTGAAACTAGTGATTCACTACGATTGTTGATTTTACGACAATACAAATTGTAGATCAAAAAAAGTAATAAAACGTAATTAACAAATTGAAAAACAAGAAAATATTTAAAGAAAATTAACTAACACAACAAATTAATAACTTTTAGCACGTAGGTAAGTAACTTATGATTGATAAGTCAATGCTACACTATGTGTCGAAACGCGGATTTATCAGTTTTATTGTAACGCACGACCCACCCAAAACGAAACCACTTGAAATTTGAACAAACGTTCGATAATGATTTTATCTATCGATTTCAATTCGTATTCGTTTTAGATTAACAACTTGAATAATGTATTTTATAGATCGTATGGAAAAAATGTAACGTGGGTACAGAAATATGTATCGATTTATTTGTAATATTTTTAATTCGAATGACATTTTCTGAATCGACTAAAATCCAATTCCATATTTTAATGCTGCAAAAATCGTTTCATTTCGAAATAAACACATTTTCAACTCGATTCTTATCTATAGAAAATTCTTATCGATCGTTCTTGTTCTGATGTTTTTCTTCATCTTGTCGAGGATGCGGGTAGCTATCCTCACCGACTGACTACTAGTCGTGTGTCCTCTCTTGAATCCAAATTGTTTATCCCATATGTTATTTTCAGGAGTATTTTATCGTCTCGTATATTTTTCTAACGACGGTTAGTAGAGCGATCGAAATGTAACTCGTCACATAGTCAGCCAACAAGAGGAGATACATTGTTAAACAAATTAAAAAAAATCGCAAGTCAGTACAAAAAAACTTGTAATAGTAGAAAATGATCTTAAAAAGATTGTTAGCTCGGAAACTGTACGAAAAAAGAGAGATATAATGGTAGAGTATCGCGGAAGAATCCATTTATTAGTGAAGTGAATAGAAAAAAGAGATTAGAATTTGCCCACAAATATAAAAATCATACTTTTGAATTCTGGAAAAATGTTCTCTTTACCGATGAAAGTAACTTAAATCTTTATGGATTCGATGGAAGACAAATGGTGTGGAAAACCGATTACTGAGCTTCACAAGAAAAATCTTCAGTCTACTGTAAAACATGGGGTGGTTTGGTTATGGTATGGGGATGTTTTTCTGGCAAGGGTAATTAACAGTTCATCGGCGGAATAATGGATAAATACAAATATAAGGACATTTTAGAAAATAATGTAAAAAAAACTGATTTGGAAATGTTAAAGGACTTTTCGTTTCACCAGGATAATGATCCTAAACATAAGGCTCATATTGTCAGACTATGGTTATTGTAAATGTACCACACGTGATGGAATTACCCAGATAGTCACTCAACCTAAATCCTACAGAAAATCTATAGAATAAATAAATATATCAATTATAAAATAAATAACTATAGAGAAAATCCTATAGAATTGGAAAAAATAGAAAATATGATTTCTCAGACAATTATAACTTACAAATACGTCTAGAATCTGAGTGGCGTAATTTTTATTTCGACGACGTTCAGTAATCGGAAAGTGAGGTTATGTCATACGTTTGTTTTTCGATCAAACACTTGTTCGAATTGTTTTGTCAATATTACGTGTCGTGATTGTCGATCCACTGCTGAATAAACATCTTCGAATTTTGATAATTTTGGTACGTAATTTATTTATGAAACTATATATATATATATATATATATATATATATATATATATATATATATATATATGTATATATCAACTTTAATTAAACTCATGTTTTTTCTAACACAAAAACGTTGAATAATTATAATCATTTTGTAGCTAATCGGAGAAAATAGAAGTAATTTTCAAATTAACCGTTCGAAACACATCAGTTCTAAACCGTAAATCACATTCGGAAACAATTCAGCATACTGTACAGGTGTTTCACTATGAAACGATTTTTTTTACATATCTCTGCGTTGTTTTGATCCAAAAGTTTTAACACTTTATGTACCGGAAACCTATTGATAGGCTTTTCAATAATGCCATCGACTATCAACCGATAGCCTATTAACTAGGCTTTTTTTGCCAAACTTATCGACCGATAACCTATTTAATGGCTCTTCGTTTAATGTAATTTCATTTAAACAAAAAGCCTATTAACACATTGTATGCGGGGAACGTCTCGACGACGTCTTTCGCATACTATCACTAGAGCGCGAAAGACATCGTCGAGACGTTCCCCACATACAATGTGTTAATAGGCTTCCGGTAAATAAAGTGTTAAAGTCATTGTAGTTTCACTATAGAATCACTCCTATAATTCCCTCTTGATAAACGAAAAGAATTTTCAAAAATCCAAATGAATGATTAGTAACCATTAAGTTTTTTTAAAAAATTCTAATAGCATGCTTCAGACGGTTAAACGATAACTAAATTATCTACGATTTTTTGTCAGTAAAACCGATACAAAATAATTTTTTTTCATTTCTGAAATCGATTTTTTGAATGTCAAGCTGTTTTTTGTCATCTGACCGGTTGTCGTCTCAAGGTAAGATTTTTATTTTTATCGATATTTTAGACATTTTTCAACGTTAAAAATAATCTCAAATCGTTCCTTTTCGATCGAGTGTTTAGGTACAAAAATGCTTAACTTGTTTTCGGAAAAAAACCTTTTTTTAAATCAAAAACATAACGTGTCGATTGATAAAACGTCCGTCCTTGTTATATTTACATTCAATGCATCAAACACACATTTTTTGGGTCGATTACTCGGAAGGAATATTAAACAGTCGTTTTTCAAGAGAAAAGAAAAGAGAACGGACGACTCGTTTAATACGCTTTCGAAGGTCCGTACGTATCAAACCTTTGGCCTCCGATTGAAGTTCCGTGTGTGTCGCTTATCGGGGTTCCTGTTAAAGTACCTCCTGATAAATTGATGCCAGATAACGAATCGCCCGTGACAGTATCGTCGACGGTATGCTGTTGAGTCTGAAACGAGGATTTTTAGAAAAGAAATTCGCATTTCAAAACACTAAATGGACGATCGTTACCTTCGTTTTATAACAGATGAGACAGACTTCCGATTTTGACGGTTAGGTCGGTGCCGCTGTCGGTATCGATATCGAAGGATACTCATCGGTATGTTTGCTCAAGACGTAGATGATAGTCTTTTCTTGGTTCTTTTGAGCCGCGAGGATCTACGGTGCTGTCAGAGTCGGTGGATTCGGTGCCTATGAAAGGACGTTATATATTTATAGAGCGAGAGAGAGAGAGAACGAGAGACAAAATACCTTGATGAATATAATTTTGTTATGTTTAGTCGCCTGTCCTTGCGAGTGCACGGTCTGTTGTCGATGTTCTCCGGGTTCTGGCGGTGCGACGTACACGTAAATATGTTTCTGGATCAGTTGAGCGCCGCCGCCGGTCGTCGTATGACCGAACTGTTCGGTGTTTAGACTGTTTCTGGTCAGGGACGAGAACCCGATCTGTGATAATTGAGAACCGCCGCTCAAGCCTAAAAAGTTCAGAATAAATTCGGGTATTGTCGACGTCTCGGTAGAAACAGCACACAAACACGTCTTTATTAAACGACTACATTTGCATATGGCGCTAAGGAACGGTGTATTTTTTTAATTTACTTGGAGGGCACTGTATATATATATATATATATATATATATATATATATACAGTGCCCTCCAAGTAAATTAAAAAAATACATATATATATATGTGTGTGTGTGTGTGTGTGTGTGTGTGTGTGCATGTGTATGTATGTGTGTTTGTATATAAAATAGAAAAAGAATTTAAAACAGATATCTGTGGAGATGACGATGGACATCTCCACTTGTAAATGATTACACGATCGATGTGTATGATTTATTTATTTCGGTGATTAACGTGGTTGTACAGTTATGGTTTACAGAGTTATCTATTGTAGCGACGGTGGCGAGACTCGAGTCCCTTGTGTTGTATGATTGATGATGGTTGTTGTGAGACCAGCGTCTTGCCTTACGGCTAAGATACTGACTCCAGATTGACGGTTTTTGCAGTCTTTTATACCGGTCAGTTTGTCGCTTTCACATTCCTGACCGATATGGGGTCTTCCGGGGTTGCAGGGCCAGATGTTGTCCTTGCGGCTCGGCCGTTCGATCCCTCGGTGCGATTCCGAGAATCGGCTGGCCACATCATGCTTTGCTTGTCCGTCTAAGTGTTTATGACGGGAAACGCTGGCGGTGGTTTTGTGTGACCGCCACAGCCACTCCCTTCCCAGTGACTCTGACGGAGTCAGAAAGGAACGAAATGTTTTCGGCTTCCGAGAAGAGAAGCGTTGACGTCGAGGTGGGACGAAATGTTTTCGGCTTCCGAGAAGAGAAGCGTTGACGTCGAGGTGTGGCTGATTCGCGATCGAGAGTTTGTCACAGCGTTAACTTCGCCCCGAGGTGTGCACTGTCACGATGTTAGACTTTGGCGTGCGTGCGGCGGCATGCGTGCGGCGGCGAGCGTGCGGCGGCGAGCGTGCGGCGGCGAGCGAGCGGCGGCAGGCGTGCGGCGGCGAGCGAGCGGCGGCAGGCGCGCGGCGGCGTGCGGGCGGCGGCAGGCGTGCGGCGGCGTGCACGCGACGTGCAAGCGACGTGCAAGAGGCGTGCGTTGCGGCGGCCTGCGTGCGACGGCAGACGTGCGGCGGCAGGCGGGCGGCGGCGTGCAAGCGACGTGCAAGCGGCGTGCATGAGGCGTGCGTTGCGGCGAACTAATGCTGTGTTTGATGGGAGACGGTTCTCTGGCGGCAGCTATGCTGCTCTTAAAGCGTTCGAACGCTTCGTCTGGGCTGGAGGACGAGATGGGGACCTTGCGCGTGTCGTCTCGAAGCCGGGCAGCCAGTGAGTTTGAACACGGCGTGGGTGGTCCGGATGCTCCTCTACGTGTTCGGCGGACGGTTTGGGCCGGTCGTGAAGCGTCGAGGTGCCGTGGCGTGTTCGCGGAGCGTCGAAGTGCCGTAGGCGGACGGGTCGGGCCGGTCGTGAAGCGTCGAGGTGCCGTGGCACGCTTCCGAAGCGGTCGCTGGAGCCGCGTGTCGCGCCGAGGGTTGTAGAATCCGAAGGGCGTAGCGAGCTCTCTTCGGGGCATCCATTGGAGCGACGGGATCTGGTGGGTCGCCGGTCGTCCAGCCTTTTCTTCCAGAGATGTTGTTGCTTGGTTGCGTTGTTACTTGTTCATATTGTTGCGTCTTCGTATTGTTGCGTGTTCCACCACGTTAATCACGTCGGGGTCACCAGTGTAGTGTTTCTGAGGTAGGGAGTGTTGAGGGTTGAAATAATACGAACGCGTTGAGGTTGAATATGCTTTATTGTCGGTAAATAAGCAGTGAACGCGTGGACGCTAGTAAAAACCGTTGAGAACGCGTGGGTGCACGGCGTGTGTGTACTCGTTCAATCGCGGGAAACAAGTGTCCACCCTCAGCCCTCGTTCCACTCTTCTACCTGCTTCCACCGCTACGGGTGGGACAGAGATGTGGGGGTAGAACCGAGATGGAACGAGACGCGGCATTTGCGCGCCCGTTAGAACTCGGCGCGTGGAATCAGCCTCTGTTTCCGGCGGCTGCCGGAGACAGGGGCGCCGAGAGGTGCTGCCACATATCCAACTAAACGTACACAATTTATATTTAAAATATTTAAATGTCGATGCAAATTACTTGCATGTTTGGTTGCGTGATTATATAACATTTTCTTTCTTTATTTTATTTTATGACGCAATGGGGGTATTCACACTAGTCAACATTCATGCAGTATTCACGCCCATTACCGCTCGTCTCACACCCTCTTATCGTCAATTTTCCCCACCTAAAAAAAATAGTTTTCGGGTAAGAGCGTGTGAGACGAGTGGTAATGAGACGTGAATACTGTATGAATGTTGACTAATGTGAATACCCCCATTGAGACTAAAAGATACTAAATGATTGAAATAAAAAGAGTATATATATATGTATATATATATATATATATATATATATATATATATATATATATTAAATATGGAATAAAATTATAAAAAAAAAGTATAAAGTGGATTGAAATGTTAATTAATGAATGAATTATCTATTAAAAATTATTTATAAAATTGAAATATTTGCAATTTTTTTTCAAAGAAACGTACAATCGATTAGATTTGTCATTGATAAATTAATTGGTGTTTTTTTTTCAAAACACACACACACACACACATGCATAAAAAAATGCAAAGGCAAGCATACACACAATATCCAACAAAATAAAACAGTTATAAAAAAAGACAGATTAAGGAACACTAGTTAATATAGAATGAGATCGAGATAATTTTTTGTATATCTGTGCATAGGTGGCTTATAGAATGTCAAATGAAAAAAAAGATAGAAAGTATGTTGTATTTAAAGAAAGAATGAGAGAGAAGATTTATATATATTATGTTGTCAAGTAATATATAAAAGTTTTTTTAAAAAATATGCAATGACAGAACTACTCCATTGTAGTTTTGTTTACTTTTTTCCTGTCAAATTTCCGCGCCTATTTTAAATTCATAAACAATTTCGAATCGGTTAGACATTAATTAAATGTTATTGCAGTCGGTTTCATCTCTTTTTTATATCTTATTATATAATTATACATATATATATATATATATATATATATATATATATATATATATATACAATTCATACATACACACACAACAAATTAAATCGTTTTATGAAAAAGATAGACTATGGAATATCAATAAATATAGAATGAGATCGAGATTACAACTTTCGTATAGTTATCCATAGGTTGCTTAAATAAACGATTATAAGATGTCAATAAGCGAAAAGAGATAGAATATATCTTGTATTTTAAAGAAGAATGAGGGAGTAGACAATATATATATATATATATATATAGATAGATAAAGTACAATTTTTTTCAAAAAAATATTTTCTCCATTACAGAACTTCAATTATTTTTATTTATTTTTTTCCGCACGTATTTGAAATTTTTTTAAACAATTCGATTCGATATTAATTAAATGTCATTTCAATCCTTTTTTTCCATTTTTAATTGTCTTAGTCTATAATTATACACACAATATATATATATATATATATATATATATATATATATATATATATATATATATATATATATATATAAGTTTTATTTTAAATGATTGTAACACAATTTTTAAAATATACTTATTTATTTTTTGGTTCAGTTACAGCGTTTAACAGTGATATTTGTTAACAATCAATAATCATCAGTCAACAACAATGACTTGAGGAGTTCTAATTGTTGTTGTTACAATTTCAGTTTTGGTGTTGTTCATTCAACATTCAGATCAGAACTGATGTCGCAGAATGTTATATCTAATAAAGAAACCTCTGGTTCGCCTCATTAAGATATTTTGTTTATAATAGAAGTTCCACGTGGATGACCCATATATGATTTGTTTATATATGATTTGTTTTGAGAACGTGACAATATGCAATATAGTTCTTTACACTTTCAATAGAAGTACCTGTTCAATAAGACACGAGGGTGACCCATATATGATTTGTTTATATTATTTGTTTTAAGAACGTTATAATATTCAATATTATGGCACGTGTTCGATGACGCATGCTCTTACTGTGTGACTAGCCTGGAGAATGTTATGTGTTACATATAACTTATATACATATATACATATATATATATATATATATATATATATATATATATATATATATTGTTAGATCTAGTTGTTGAAAGATCAATGGCAAATGTTAGATCTAGCTGTTGAAAAATCAATAGCACTTGCCCTTGTGAGAAAGTATCATATTACCTAAAAGGGACGCTGCTTAACCGCCTGGACCCCCGAGTTACGGGGAAAAGGCAGCAGTATGTGCTGACCGACGGTACAGGGCAGACGTACTCGTTATTTTGTTATATAGAGGAATATAACAATTTCAGAAGCGGGATCGAGGGATCTATACAATATATACGGGATATATATGAGATGTATATATAAGGTATATAAAGTATACGAGATCCGAGAAATTAATATCCAGGGAAGGGATCTATACAATATATACGGGATATATATGAGATGTATATATAATATATATAAAGTATACGAGATCCGGGAAATCAATATCCAGTGAAGTGTATTGTTTGAGTGAATCAACAATAACAATAATGTGGCAGCACAATAATGAAACTGGAAGTGCTGGAAATTCGGTGCGAGAACCGAGATGTTTTAAGAATATGCCAGATGTATTGCCGGAATTCAATCCAGTCGGAGACGGTATGCCGATTCGGGATTGGATTGAACGAATGGAAGAGTTCGGAGAATTGTACGGTTGGGATAACGTCGCGATCCAACATTACGCGTTATCGAAACTAGTAGGTGTCGCCAAGACATGGCGCGATAGTACTAGACCTAAACCCACAAGTTGGGAAGGATGGAAGGCAGTTCTATGTGGAACGTTTACCATCGAAGAAAGTAGATTGACATGCAGGATACAAGCGCAAAACTATAAGTGGCGTCCAAACCAGGACATTGTCGAATATTTCTTCGAAAAACTTTCGAAATGCAATAAATGCGACATGTCGAATAGTGAGACCATCGAATGGATCGTTCATGGTATTGGTAATGTACGATATAGAGAATTTTTAGGTCCATTGATCTTTCAACAACTAGATCTAAGGCAAATGTTAGATCTAGCTGTTGAAAAATCAATAGTACTCGCCCTTGTGAGAAAGTATCATATTACCTAAAAGGGACGCTGCTTAACCGCCTGGACCCCCGAGTTACGGGGAAAAGGCAGCAGTATGTGCTGACCGACGGTACAGGCCGGACGTACTCGTTATTTTGTTATATAGAGGAATATAACAATATATATAAACGTGCACACATTAATGCATACACATCAATACACAATATACAACAAATTAAATCTATTTATAAAAAAAGACACACTATAGAAAATCAGTAAATATAGAATGAGAACGAGATAACAACTTTCGTATAGTCTATCCGTAGGTGGCTTAGATAAACGATTATGAAATGTCAATAGACGACGAAAAGAGGTGGAATATATTTTGTATTTGAAGAATGAATGAGGGAGTAGACTATACATATATTTATTTATATCGGTTCATCTAAATGTGACGCCTAGATTTGTGTTTTATTAAAAAGAAACTACACACACTTTTCCCTATACACCACCTTATACACATGTTTCTTTTTAATAAAATACAAATTTATGCGTCACATTTAGATGAGCCTATATGTATATATATATATATAGAGTAGAATTTTTTTCAAAAAATTAATTTCTCAATGACAGAACAGGCCGAGTGTTTTTGTTTATTTTTTTCCCGCACGTATTTGAAATTTATAAACAATTTCGAATCGATTAGATATTAATTAAATGTCATTTCAATCCTTTTTATCCATTTTAATTTTCTTAGTCTATAATTAATCACACATAATATATATATATATATATATATATATATATATATATATATATATATATATATATATATATATATATATATATATATAAAGGTGCACACATAAATGTATACACATCAATACACAATTTACAACAAATTAAATCGATTTATAAAAAAAAGACAATATGAAAAATCAGTAAATGTAGAGTGAGATCGAGATAACTTTTCGTATAGTCTATCCGTAGGGTAGCCTGTTATATAACCGATTTGGTCGATATAACACAAAGCTATCAACGCCATCGTATCATCACAGAATAACATCCGTTGCTAGATAATAAGAATTTATATAAACGTAACTTGAATAACAAACTGTAACATTATTATTCGTACAATCATTGTAACGGGTCATAATTACGACTCATTAATTTTATTCAAAAGAAAAACCCCTTTTTTTAAAGAACGAATAATCCTCACCAAAACAATAACTGGCGCAGTCGATAGGATACGTTTAACGTTTTCGACGCAAATCGCGAAAAACGGTCTATTTTAATAGTTCAAATACGTAAACCTAAAACCGTAGAAAAATTCCAAATTTTTAAATTGAGTGCAGTTGGTGCCGAGGACACACATCGCCAACGCATCAAACATCGAAACCGAGGACAGTATCGCCAACGTTTCGAACTCCACAGCAAAGGACATGCATCACCAAAGCTGAAGGAAACATTAATCGAGGACAAAAGTAGGCAAGATCAACTAGGTTAAGAAAAGAAAAACGAAACAACGAAATGAAAATTAACGCATATGTACTGTGAGTAAATTTCAAAAGATTAAAACACAAACACAATAATTCCGAAACCCATATTTAACCTTAGACTTAATTTCAACAATTGTAAATATATATAATTTTTTTTATTACTTTTGATATACAAAACGGAGTTGAATAATTTGATTAGAGAATTAAACAACTATAGTTCTCTCTTGAATAATAGGAAAACAATTAAAACAAATATGCAAAATCCAATTAACTACCAGTTACTTAGATTGTATGTAGACATTATTCCTCAGTATGATGGGAATCTGCATACTCTGGGTATATTTATAAACAACTGGGAAAATTTAATAAATTATTTTTCAGCACCCGACGATCAAACAATAAACAACTTTATACTCAGAACTATAATCGGTAAACTTAAAGACCGCGCATTAAGTTTGATAGGGTCTAGAATAAAACTGTGATCGTGGACCGAAATAAAAAATGTTCTCAATCTTAGTTTCGATGACCAACGGAACATAGATTGTTTGTTGCAAGACCTGATAATGTTAAAACATCAAAAAAATGAATCCATGTACAATTTTGGTATACGTTGCCAGGACGCGAGAAGTTTAATTATCTCTAAATAAAATACACTAAATTTGCCTAAAGATGAAAAACTTATTTATCTAAAAAATTATGACGATCTAGCGTTGAAAACTTTCATCCGTGGCTTATCTGGACAAATACAAAATAACATTAGACTCAGAGACCCAAGAAGTTTAGAAATGGCCATGTTCCTCTTGACAGAGGAAGAAAACTTCCTTTATAGCCAACAAAAGAGCAATACGTTAAATTTCCAAACCTTTCAATCCATTCAGTGTCTCACACCGGTAAAACTACTGACTAATTTTCAACACCATATCCTAATACCGACATATAGACAATTCAATTCTCAACAACATACATCCAAACAATTTTTACAACTTTTTTAATAAAACCCATAATTCAGAAACACTATGTGGCGACCATATAATAATTCCCAGGCACAACCTGATCGAAATTCGAGCATGGTAAAGAAAAACGAAGAATACGTAAGACACATTCAAAATCCAAGAATTCCTGTCAAAAATTTTATCTAACTTAAAAAAAACAAAACGTCATCAACAATAAACACAACACATGTACTCTCTCTTACTATATTATCGTATTGATAATCCGGAATTATTGCTGCGGAAAGCGATTTTCTTTTTCATAACATTCACGCTCGTTCCAAAAAGCTGTTGATATATTTTATTAATTGATGATTTTTTCAATTGATGCCGCCTGAACTCTTTTATTAATTGATCAAGTTCCAATTATATACAGGTAAAAGCTTCCTCTAACACGGCAGATAGGAGGTTCCTAGAAAACACTGTATTGTGTGAAATCGTGTTATGTGAGACTAGTGACAAGCACTTATTATTTTATAATTATTTACTATTTTATAATTTTATAAGATCTTTTCTATAATAAAAATCGTTTTATCTAATATAGAAGGGTTTCCACAATTTTCTTAACGTGTTAGAGCGAAATCGTTTTGTAAGAGGGTTATCTATACATATATATATATATATATATATATATATATATATATATATATATGGAGAGAGAGAGAGAGAGAGATTGTTATCAAGAACCAAACTAAATATTAATTCATGTTTTTATTGTTAATATATTAAGTAATTTATTAACAAAAAATTTAAAAAAATCATTCTAAAAATCAAATATAAACACAAAAAACATATATTTATGTATGTAAAGAGAGAGAGAGAGCGAGAAATAGAGACATTGTTATTAGAAACTAAACTCAGTATTATTTCATATTTATATTGCTGATATATTAAGTAATCTGTTGACAGACAAATTTAAAAATCAAATAAAGAAAAGTTGTAATCGCGAGACGTCGTCATTTTCACACGACGCCTACTATAGCGCAACTAGCGGTGACGATCGGGCAAGGCCGCGGCCATGCGACGAGCGCGCGCCCAAGCCGACTGCTCGATTTTCCCCGCTAGGCTGATATAATAGTCGGAATCACGAAAAATTAACACTGCGTCATTTTCACTTAATTTTTTTTATTATTAAATTAATATATATATATATATTAATTTATAATTATATATGTATATAAAATGAAAAAATTAATAAAATATATTTATTGAATTTGAAAAGTATGTAATTGGTTTAAACTAATGATCTATGATCTATTAGAACGATCTAGTTGGACGATTTAATAGTCGGAATCACGAAATATTGATACTGAAAAATGTTCACTTGTATTTTTTTTTTAGTATTAATAAATGTATGTATTTATATATATATATATATATATATATATATATATATATATATATATATAGAGTGTTTTTTTAAAACAATGATAGAAAATCAATTGATTTCAATGTAAATTCATATCACGCTCAAAAAACACCCTACTATCGGATGAACGACCAATTCAATTTTTCTTATATTTCTCTTTTATCTCTCTACATATTCCATGAAAATTCCTGTATATCACGTTTCTCGTTGATTATTTATCTCGTCTAACTACGGTTTTCTTTTCTCGAGAATATTTTAAAGAACACTCTTATAGAATTGAACATTTGTATGAAGATTGCAACATATATTGCTCTTCAGTGTAGGCTTAGATCGTACGATTAGAAGGATAGAGATCGAAAAGTCGAGTATTTGAAAGTGTTTTCAAACTTTTGGAAATTTCTCTGCATTCACGTTTGTAATGAATCATTTTTCTCGTCGAACAATGATTTTCTTTTTTTGAGAATGTTCGAAAAAACATTTTCATAGAATTTGAAATCGGAATAAAATTACCAAAGGGGATCCATGATTTATAGAGTGATCTATAGTATTTAAGTGTTCATTTCCAAATTTTCGGAAATTTCTAGTTATCTATGTTTGTAATTAATTATTTTTCTCGTTTAATTACGATTTTCTTTTCTCGAAATTGTTTAAGAAAGGGAGAGTCAGAGAATTGGAAATTGGATTGGAACTACGAAAAGTGATTTGTTTATTATCCATACACTGCTGTTTAGTGCAGACATAAAAAGTATGATTGGGACATTAGAGATCGATAATTCGTTTTTTATGCGAACAATTCCAAACTATCTTCATTTTTAATTAACTCTTTTTCTCGTCGAACTATGATTTTATTTTCTCGAGAATGATTGAAAAAACATTTTTATAGAATCGGAAATTGGAAGAGTTACAAAAAAGGACCTATCATCATTACTGCTTTTCAATGTAATCTTATTTTGGTCGATTAGAACGATATTTCGGGTAGTTAAATGTGCATCTCAAAATTTAACCTGTACGGAAATTCAATGACACGGTGACAAAAATCAGAATTGGGTTTTTGGGAAATGAGATACGGGATAAAATGTGGAATTTCAATAAATGGGAATAAATATAGAGCGTACGCTTCGTACGTTGGATCTGCCGTTTCCGACGGTTCGAAAAAACGTCCTGTACACGAGGGAGATTTTTTTTCAGTACGCCGTTTGTGAAATATTCGCTACATCCGCGCGCGCGTATGTGTATGTGTGTATATAACGTCACCGATAACGGTACGTTATTATATAATCGTTTGTTGCGAGCGCTCGAACAGCTCGACAATAAATCGCCGGATCGGTATTCATTACGGCGGTTGTTGTTTTCTCCAACAGCCCTCGCCATGTTTTTTGAAACTCGATAGGAACTAATATTGAAATCAATTTGAATATCTAGCACGCTTAGAAAACACACTTATATCTATATTTTGGCGAGGAGGCTGTGACATGTCAGTTTGTTCGATATGTTTCAAGGCACTCTTGAATCGATCGAGCAGTTTTGTCAAAAAAGCTTGTTTATTATTCCAAAGCTCACTCTATATGTGTGTGTGTAAATACCGGTCTTAATTATTAACCGTTCGTTCGTTTGTTTATTTATCTAATCATTTACAGAAGGTGTTATTAAAGAATATTCATTCACTCCTCAACGATTACATGTTTTTGAAACAAGTCCAAATCCGAAAGGTCTTCGTGCACTTCCTAACAGTAGTAATAATTCACTTTTGGCATTTCCCGGTTGAAAAGCATGTCGTGCGGGTTAATAGAAATTCAATAGCATATATTTTCATTTCTCATGAAAAATCATATTCTAAATGAAATCAACACATTTCATTTTCCAATTTGAGATTTTGAAGTAATATTTATTGAAATATTTTGATAATATCTATCTATCTATATATATATATATATATATATATATATATATATATATATATATATATATATATATACATACATATATATATATTATAAGTTACCCTTCACATTATTCTTGTGCTAATTGTTAGTAAATTGTAAATAAATATATGAAGATAAAGAAAAATAATCAGTTTTCCATCAGATTCTGATGATAGTGGCCAACAAACTGAAACTGCTGTTGATAGAACTATGTGGAAAAAGATCAAACATAAATCTACTCCATTTCTAAGAAGACCACAGTGTAGAACCACTTTCAAAGGTGTTAGCGGTCCTACAGCATATGCAAAAAGAAACATAATCGGAGGTAAAGTTAGCAGCACCTTTTTGATAATCAATAGAATTATTACAAACTATATCGAGACATGCATAGAATTTGAGGTTTCTCAAGTTCTTGGAAAGAAATGGATTCTATCACGAGAAAAACTGAATGCATTCTTCGTGATTTTATATGCACGTGGATCTTATAAAGTCAAAAATTTAAAATTGTCTTACGTATGGTTTAGGTAATGAGGACCTGAATTTTTTTAAAAAAACTATGAGTGAAAAATATTTCACGGATATTTTACGATTTATCCGCTTCGATAAAAAATGATCAAAGTCGACGGCTAGGAAACGATAATTTTGCCTTAAACCTCAAACGTTTGAAATACTTTCATTGAAAGTAGTCAGAGTTGTTATGATTAGGACAAAATATTATTATCGATGAGCAATCATTTCTAACTAAAGCCAGATGCAAATTCAGTCAGTATAACACATTCTCTCACACTCTAACACACACACACACTCTCTCTCACACACACTCTTACGACACGCTATGGATATGGAAACCTTATTTTTGAACGAAAATCTTGAAGAGGAAATATACGTCAATCAGCCAAAAACTTTTCTAAACAAGCAACATCCAAATAAAGTGTTAAGGTTTTATAAGATACTTAACGGTTTGAAACAAGCCTCTAGAAAGTTGAACCAGAAATTAACTCGGTTATTACTGAGATTAATTTTCAAACAATATATATCCGACCAGTGCGTGTTTACATTCAAAAATGAGAAAGATCAGCTCTTTCTAGTAGTATATGTAGACGACGAAATAGTCATAACTTCGTCTGTGAAGCTCAAGGACGAGCTAGTAAGATTACTAAGAATTCAACTCGAGATAAACAAACTCGGAACGTTTCAATTCGTCTCGAACACAGAAGTGTCAAACGACAATGAGAACGGCATCGTGTAATTAAACCGAACAAGCTACGTTAAACAAATTCTACGAAGGTTCAATATGTCGAATTGTAATTCAGCGATTACACCGTTAAATGAAAATCAGAAGCTGAGTGAAAAACAAAAAGATTCAGATACATGCAACAGTTCAGAATCAAGTGATTTTCCATATCGAGAGGCAGGGGGCACAATTTTGTACATAAGCCAAACAGCAAGGTCAGATATATGTTATGCAGCGTGCATTCTCAGTATGTATAACCGAAATCCGTCTAAAATACATATAGAAGCTATAAAAAGAGTACTCGTATATTTTATAATTAACAAGCTCAGTAAGTAAATAGTTTAGTCAAAAGCAAAGTCGACCATAATTGGTTACTGTGACTCCGATCGAGCAAATGACAAACTCAACAGGAAGTCAATGTCTGGATACGTGTTTTTCTTCAAGGGAGCGCCTATCTCCCGTAGTACAAAAAAACGGAAAACCACAGTCTTATCGATGCAAGTCGATTTTGTTAATTCCTCTCGACCACATAAATCTTTTTTTTTTTTAAATAAAATATGCATTCAATAGTAAATCTTATGCCCTTTAGAATGCCATTAACGAAAATTATTTATCTCACTATTTTTTTTCGAATTCGAAATTATTTGTGACTATGCATGAATCGACTGTATCAAATATAAACGTCAATTTTTAAAATTCCCCCCAGCCACACAAATATTTTCAAATAAAAAATAAAATATGACTTCGATAGTAAATTATGTGCTCTTTCGATTGCCGTAAACGAATTGTTTCTACCTATGATAGTTTTCTTGTAATTTTCAATTATTTGTAAACATACGTGTTCAATCATATCAAATATAAAGGTCAATTTTAAAAATTCTTCACGGTTACACAATTTTTTTTTTTAAATAATCAACAATATATAATTTTAATAGAAAATTTTACTCCCTTTCTAATGCCGCAAATGAAAATTATTTATCTTTACTATTTTTCTTGTAATTTTAAATTTTTTCTACAATGCACTAATCGACTGTATCAAATATAAATGTCAGTTTGGAAAATTCCCCCCGGCCACACAAATCATTTCAAATAAAAAATAAAATATGTTTTCAATAGTAAATTTTATGCCCTTATAAACGACGACCCAAAATTTTTAATTTCGAATGGTTTTCCAGGAATTACGAATTTTTTTCGACCATGCATTATCGCATATACAAATTGTTGAGTCAAATGTAAAAATTCCCCAGGACCGTACTGACAATTTTTAAAAAATTAACTGAATGGTCATTAATAGAAAATTTTATGCCCTTTCTAATTCCGTAATTGAAAATTAATTATCTAAACTATTTTTCTTGCAATTAAAAAATATTTTCGACCATGCATGAATCAACTATATCAAATATAAAGATCAATTTTGAAAATTCCCCTGGCCACACAAATCATTTTAAATAAAAATATATTTATTAAATACTATGATATATTTATAATAATAATTTAATATTATTTTATATAATTATATTTTATTTAATATCATATAATATTTAAATAAAAAATAAAGATTTCAATTGTAAAATGATCAATAAATATTAGAACATACAGTAATTAGTAACATACAGTACAGTACAGTAATTAGAAATTTATGCTGTTAGCGATAACCAAACTTTTACAGTCTTGAAGTTATTGAAAGTGACAAGATATGAACACGACTGCAAAGAGAAAAAAATATTTGTGATAATAAATCTCAACACACACACACGCACAGTATGTATACATATACATACATTTATATCTATATATATTGGATGCTGTACTTATTTTTGTACATCATCGCACGCGAACGGTCTCTTTTTTTTGGAATGCACGTAGGAGTGTCTGTCTAAACGACTTTTTTTACTGAACGACATGCCGCACGTGTCGCACTTGAACGATTTTTCACTCGTGTGAACTTTCTTATGCTGACCCAGATATGTTTTGGACGAAAACGATTTTTCGCATTCGTTACACTTGAAAGGTTTTTCACCCCGTGTGAATTCTCTTATGCAGGACCAGAATCGACTTGTACGAAAACAACTTTTCGCATTCGTCGCACTTGAACGTGTTTTTATTTGTGTGAACTCTCTTATGCCGAACCAAAAGTGTGTTGGACGAAAACGACTTTTCGCATTCGTTGCATTTAAACGGTTTTTTTGCCGAGGTGCACGTTCTTGTGCGCGGCCAGACGCTGGGTGGTGAAGAACGATTTCGTGCACAGATCGCACGCGAACGGTCTCTTTTTTTTGGAATGCACGTAGGAGTGTAGGTCTAAATGATGTTTTCTATTGAACGACTTGCTGCACGTGTCGCACTTGAACGGTCTTTCACCCGTGTGAACACTCTTATGCAGGACCAAAACTGAGTTGCACGAAAACGACTTTTCGCATACGTCGCACTTGAACGATTTTTCACTCGTGTGAACTTTCTTATGCTGACCCAGATATGTTTTAGACGAAAACGACTTTTCGCATTCGTTACACTTGAAAGGTTTTTCACCCGTGTGAATTCTCTTATGCGGACCAGAATCGACATGTACGAAAACAACTTTTCGCATTCGTCGCACTTGAACGTGTTTTTATTTGTGTGAACTCTCATATGCGGACCAAAAGTGTATTGTACGAAAACGACTTTTCGCATTCGTCGCACTTGAACGGTTGTTTGTCGAGTGCACGTTCTTGTGCGCGCCAGACGCTTCGGTGGTGAAGAAGCGATTTCGTGCACAGATCGCATGCAAGCGGTCTCTTTTTTGGAATGCATGTAGGAGTGTCGGTCTAAATTACTTTTGATTGAACGACATGCCGCACGTGTCGCACTTGAACGGTTTTTCATCCGTGTGAACTCTCTTATGTCGGACCAAAAATGAGTTGCCGCGAAAACGACTTTCCGCATACGTCGCACTTGAACGGTTTTTCACCCGTGTGAACTCTCTTATGCGGATCAGAATCGAGTTGCGCGAAAACGACTTTTCACATTCGTCGCACTTGAGCGGTTGTTTGTCGAGGTGCACGTTCTTGTCTTGTGACCAGACGCTCGGTGGTGAAGAACGATTTCGTGCACAGATCGCACGCGAACGGTCTCTTTTTTGGAATGCACGTAGGAGTGTCGGTCTAAATTTTGTTTTCTATCAAGCGACATGACGCACGTGTCGCACTTGAACGGCTTCTCACCTGTATGGAGGTACATATGTTTGCATAACTGATGTCTCGTCAAGAACGACATTTTGCATCGATCGCATGGAAACAATCTATCGGAGGCGTCGGCGTTCTTAGTCGCTCGTCGATGGTTCGACTTCGTCGCGCCGAGATCTTCTTTTCCTTTGCAGTGTGTTTTTAAATGTTCGTCGAGGCGTGTCTTCGTCTCGAGCGACCCATTGCACGAGTCGCAAGTGAGCGAATCATGACATGAGCGAATTCTTCTACTTTCTAATGACTGATCTTCCCGGTTGTCTGAATCCGTCGCGCGTGTCTCTCTTGCGTCGATCGGTACTTCTGACGTCGTGTTCTCATCGTCGACAAAATCCTCGTTGTCCTCTTTGATATCGATCGATTCTTGTAAAGAAAAATACGTTCTGAGATTTTCATCCGATCCTCTCTCGTACGATGTAGAAAAACATGACTGCGTTCTCTCATCATTAGTTTCATCATCGTCTACTTCGATTTTAATTTTTACGATATTCGGTTCAACAACGTTTTTTGTGCACGAATCGATATCGGTTCGTAAACATCGTCGAAAAGATATTTTTTCCTGCATGGAAAAACTACAATCTTTATCGATGTCTGTTATATTATTTTCCGGTTCCTTTTTTACTTCTATGTCAAAGCGCGAATCTCGAAGGAAATCACATAATGCAGACTCTGTTACAATACATTTATTGCAGAAAACAGCGAACGTTTTCAAATACTCAGCACATGAATGGCAGACGAACGACGATAATCTTTCATTCTTACAAACCTAAAAATAACATTACTTTATTATTATCGTATTAGTGTTTTTATATTACAAGTACGTATTCATGTGTGTACAGTTACAGCTGTGGACATGAAAACAGCAATGGTTAAGAAATTTAAGAAAGAGTCAAATATACGGAGGATTCCAGTAAGTGCTTCAGAAGTTCAAATGGGAATAAAACAAAAAATATTCAATTAATTAGTCACTCATTATTTTATTTTTAAGCATATTCTGTGACATTAATGATGGAACACAATTTCACTCGTAAGACCACCAGGACTTTGCTCGACACAGTGCGTTCGTTTAGTACAACTTTTAGTCACTTTTTCACATAATTGTGGTCCAATTCCATGAATTACAAATTCAGTGTTCGTTTCTAATGCTTCTGTTGTTTATAGTTTATCAGCATAAAACAATGATTTAACATCACCCCGCAGGAAATAATAGAATGAGGTTAGATCACATGATTTTTGTGGCCAATCGGTAACACCATTTCGTGAAATAAAGGACTCATTCATGTTTTGTTTCACTAAGTCTATAGTTTCCAGTCTATATTTTGGCACGTAGCACCGTCCTGTTGAAACCACATATCGTGAACACCATTTTCAATCATTTTTGGAAAAATATCATTAATCGTGGTTCGATGAGGTACTTCATTTATTGTAACGTGATCACCGGCTTCATTTTGAAAAAAATACGGTTCGACGATACCACCAGCATGTAACGTACACAGGACAGTTACTTTTTATGCACACAGTGGTCTTTGTTCAATGACTTGTGGATTACGTTCACTCCAAATTCTGCAATTTTCTTCATTTAGTGCCAACCGTAAGTTTTACGAAGCGCACGATGAGTTTTTACAATTTTTAAGCGCTGTTGAAATTAAACGTCCCATGATAATTAATTGATTCCACGATACTGGAGTTAAAATGTCAAAATGAGTTAAAAAAAATTCAAACAGGGCTGCCACCAGCTGTCAAAGTTCTGATATTTTTATTGGATACCCCTACTTATCTAAAATAATTTCGTTATTTAAAAGTTTTATTTTATTATTTCAATACAGCAGTTGTTTAAATTACTAGTATATAAATCAATCCAGTGTTCAATCACACATTTTTATAATTGAAGATGATCACCATAATTATAGGTTAAAAGGAAATTTGCAGCTTTCGTGAGACTTACACAAATTTACACCTAAATCTGCTAGGTTTAGAGGTAGATAATATTTTTTTAATTTCATTTTATGTATGGTAATATTTTAATATTTTGTTGTGCGACCCAAGTTTTTAATTATATACAGATTCACGACATCCCAAAGCTGCGTGTTCATCGTCAGTCGATGTCGATGAACGTCCAGATTGTAGTTCATCATCGAAAACTTCACGGCCCTCTTTGAACGCCTTACGCCACACTTGTTCGCGACAGTAAATCCTCGGGGTATGCTTTCTCAACATTTCCAACGTTTGCGTGAAGTTTATTTGGTTCGCAACACAAAATTTAATGCAAATTCTTTAATCGACTGACTTCGATATCATAAAAATCGCCGTGAACAACAATTATCATCTAACAAAAACCACTGTAAAGTATTTAGAAGACCATGGATATTTAGAAAAGGGATATATGGAAATTCATCGGAATGGACTAGAAACGAAAGTTTTCGTAGAAGTCCTGATCCAGCAGTGGATACAAAAAAAGATGTTGTCGATAATGATAAGTTATGTGATGTTTGAGATGCTTTTTCTATAGCCTCTCTCAAGTCATTCAACCTCACATACTCGCTGTACACTCTGTTATCGTATATGAGGATCTACAATCTAGTAGTGATCATAAGAATAAGTGGTTTCACTCTTTTCCAACAGCCTCTTTAGAGAGAGAAACAGTGAACTGTAGCTAAAGTGATTTTTTATGTTTTAAAAGAGAAATGTCCCTAAAGGGTAAAAGATCAATGCTAGACGATAAACAACGTAAAAAAACACAAAGAAACGATCATTACGAATTAAAGATTCCTATAGATATTCCTAAATAAACTAATAAATAAGGACACATGGATCATTCGTTCGAAATATACATAAGTTTGTATCTCCATTTTATGGCAACTCGCAATGGTACTCTACCGAACGAGAGTCATTAGTTCTAGCTAGTGAATCGTGAATGGTAACAAAGATGATTAAGATAAAAAGTGAGACACAGACGTAAAAACGATTGGATGATAAACATTTCATGACGAATGTCTTGATTACAATGATTACATATAAACACTTCTGTGAAAACGAGGAAACGTCCACAACACGTGTATAGGATATCTCAAATGCGACTGAAGGGTTAGACATACAGTTATTTGCCTACTATTATTTACTCTCAATTGCCCTCATATATTTATATATATATTTACATACATACACACGCACATACATACATACATACATACATACATACATACATACATACATACATACATACATACATACATACACACACAAACACACACACACACATATATATATATAGATTTTAAATACAGCGCTCTGACAATGACATCATAAACACATAAATGCACATCAATAGATAAAGTGAATTAGAAGCGTGCAAGTTTAAATCGTTATTCACAACATACAAAAATTTACAACAATTGTAAATTTTCTATGCGGCAATTAATAATAAGAAGCAAACATAATAGAAGGAAATTTATAACCGACTTCGATGATTTTCGACAGCTAATTTGGCGATCATTTTATTTCAACTTACTTGTATCGAAGCGTATTCCATTAAGACTTCACTGAACGTTTTTTCGTTTAAACATTTTCCACTGAACATGTCAGAAGCGTTGTTATGTTGCGATAAACATGTTCTACATAAGCTCGGCAAATCCTGAACATTTGTTATATTCATTTCTAAAATAGGTACAAAACGTTTCCAAGTTCGTCACAAACTGATTACATACACCGGTATGATAGTTTTCTTGTGATTTTCAATTACTTGTAAACATACGTGTTCAATTTCAGCGATTTGGTAAGGAAGTGCCGGGGTCGGAATAACTCGAACACGTTGTTTAACGGAAAATGCTTTTTATTACAGTAATGCAAGTGATGAGCGTGGTCGTTCACGCGTGGGCCTTCAGTGCATGTGCACTCAACGATATCCGGAAACCAAGTGTCTCGCTCAGCACTCGTTCCACCTTCCTACCCGTTGCTACTTCTGCCTTCGCTGTGGGTGGAACAGAGACAGGAAGGTGGAACAGAGATGGAACGGACGCTTCGTTTGCGCACCAGTTAGAACTCGGCGTGTGGGATGCGACTCGTTCCAGCGGCTGCCGGATTCAGGAGCGCCGAGAGGTGCTGCCACATACAGGTGCTGCCACACAATCATATCAAATATAAAAGTCAATTTTAAAAATTCTTCACCGCTACACAATTATCTTTAAATAATCAACAATATATAATTTTAATAGTAAATTTTATG
This sequence comes from Neoneuromus ignobilis, assembly GCA_029203775.1. Classification (NCBI taxonomy): domain Eukaryota; kingdom Metazoa; phylum Arthropoda; class Insecta; order Megaloptera; family Corydalidae; genus Neoneuromus; species Neoneuromus ignobilis. Next base: position 5,063,072 of record CP092098.1, on the reverse strand, counting down.
CCCTTTCGAATGGCATAAATCAAAATTTTCAATTTCAAATGGTTTTCCTGGAATTACGATTTTTTTCGACCATGCGTAATCACATTAACAAATTATTGAGTCAAATGTAAAAATTCCCTAGAACCGTACTGACGATTTTCAAAAAATGAACCGAATGGTCCTTAATAGAAAATGTTATGCCCTTTCTAATTCCGTAATTGAAAATTATTTATCTTTACTATTTTTCTTGTAATTTTAAATTTTTTCGACAATGCATTAATCGACTGTATCAAATATAAATGTCAATTTGGAAAATTCCCCCCGCCAGCACAAATCATTTCAAATAAAAAATATATTTATTAAATACTATGATATATTTATAATAACAATTTAATATTATTTTATATAATAATATTTTATTTAATATTATTTATTATTATAAAAATATATTTATTTAATATTATATAATATTTAAATAAAAAATAAAGAATTCAATTGTAAAATGATCAATAAATATTACGACTGTAATACAGTAATTAGAAATTTATGCTGTTAGCGATAACCAAACTTTTACAGTCTTGAAGTTATTGAAAGTGACAAGATATGAACACGATTGCAAACAGAAAAAAATATTTGTGATTATAAATCTCAACACACACACACCACAGTGTGTATACATATACATACATTTATATATATATATATATATATATATATATAAAAAATTTTTTTTCAAAATTTTCAAATAAAATTTTTCAAAATTTTCAAAAAATTTTTTTCAAAATTTCAAAATTTTCAAATGAAATTTTTCAAACTTTTCAAAAAAATTTTTTCAAAATTACAAAAAAAAAATGTTTCAAAATTTTCAAAAAATTTTTTCTAAATTTAAAAAAAATTTTCTTAAAATTTTCAAAAAAAAATTTCAAAATTTTCAAAAAAATTTTTTAAATTTTCAAAAAAATTTTCAAAATTTTCAAAATAAATTTTCAAATAAAATTTTCAAAATTTTCAAAAATTTTTTTCAAAATTTTCAAAAAAAAATTTCAAAATTTTCAAAAAAAAAAATTCAAAATTTTCATAAAATGTTATCAAAATTTTCAAAAAAATTTCAAAATTTTAAAAATTCGGTATAGATTCAATATTCTATTATCGATCTCGATTATCGATATCGATTTCGATTATCGATTTTCGACTTTTCGATCTTCAATTTTCGATTCTGAAATTATCAAAAAAAATTTCAAAATTTTCAAAAAAAATTTTTCAAAATTTTCAAAATAAATTTTCAAAATTTTCAAAAAAATTTTTTCAAAATTTTTAAAATAAATTTTCAAAGTTTTCAAAAAAATTTTTTCAAAATTTTCAAAAAAAATTTACAAAATTTCAAAAAATTTTCAAAATTTTCAAAAAAGTTTTCAAAATTTTCATAAAAAGTTTTATTTTCAAAATAAATTTTCAAATAAAATTTTTCAAAATTTTCAAAAAAATTTTTTTAAAATTTTCAAAAAAAATTTTCAGAATTTCAAGTTTCAAAAAAAATTTTCAAAAAAAATTTTCAAAATTTTTAAAAAAAATTTTCAGTTTTCAAAAAAATGTTCAAAATTTAAAAAAAAATTTCAAAATTTTCATAAAATGTCAAAATTTTCATAAAATGTTATCAAAACTTTCAAAAAAATTTCAAAATTTTAAAAATTCGGTATAGATTCAATATTTTATTATCGATCTCGATTATCGATTTTCGACTTTTCGATCTTCAATTTTCAATTCTGAAATTATCAAAAAAAATTTCAAAATTTTCAAAAAAAATTTTTCATAATTTTCAAAATAAATTTTCAAAATTTTTAAAATAAAGTTTCAAAATTTTCAAAATTTTTAAAATAAATTTTCAAAATTTTCAAAAAAATTTTTTCAAAATTTTTAAAATAAATTTTCAAATAAAATTTTTCAAAATTTTCAAAAAAATTTTATCAAAATTTTCAAAAAACATTTCTCAAAATTTTCAAAATTCAAAAAAAATTTTTTCAAAAAAAATTTTTTAATATTTTCAAAAAAAATTTCCAAAATTTTCAAATAATTTTTCAAAATTTTTAAAAAATGTTTTCAAAATTTTCATAAAAAGTTTTAAAATTTTCAAAATAAATTTTCAAATAAAATTTTTCAAAATTTTCAAAAAAATTTTTTTAAAATTTTCAAAAAAAATTTTCAGAATTTCAAGTTTCAAAAAAAAATTTCAAAATTTTTAAAAAAAATTTTCAGTTTTCAAAAAAATGTTCAAAATTTAAAAAAAAATTTCAAAATTTTCATAAAATGTTATCAAAATTTTCAAAAAAATTTCAAAATTTTAAAATTCGGTATAGATTCAATATTCTATTATCGATCTCGATTATCGATTTTCGACTTTTCGATCTTCAATTTTCGATTCTGAAATTTTCAAAAAAAATTTTTCAAAATTTTAAATATTTTCAAAAAAAATTTTCAAAAAAATTTTTTATAATTTTCAAAATAAATTTTTAAAAAATGTATTAAATTTGCAATATTTTCAATATCTAAAAATTGACAATTTTAGTTTAGAAACGATTGATTTTAAAAGTTCAACGTTATGGACGGATAAATTCAAGAAATTGAGAAAATATTTGGAAAAAAACAGAAGATAATCATCTTCTCATGATATCAACATGTTGGGTATCACTTCGTACGAAGTTTTCATCTTTGAAAAACATCGGCTTTGCCGTTTTGTCCACATTCGGTTCAACTTATAAACGTGAGCGAATATTTTCACAAATGAAATTTATATTAAGCAAGAACAGGAATAGAACAGGTTAACTACCGAAAATTCAGATGCTTGTATTCATCTTAAAACGACTAACTAAAAGCCAGACTTGACTAAATTGACGTCACAAGTTCAACATCAGGCGAGCCATTGATATCGAAGAGAACGTTTATAAATAAAGTTCGTTCAACTATGTTCGTAATTATTTTCCTAATAAAATATATCTTATTATTTACTAAAAGACTGTTTTAATACTCACATTTTGGTTGATTTTGACCCGCGACCAAAAATGGTTGCCGACCGCTGAAGTAGATAGGACATTAATCCTATAATTTAATATTTAGATTGGTGATTTAGGTACAGTTGTTTGTACACTTGAAATACAGATATAATGTCTGTTGTGAAGTTTAAATTTACTTTAAAAAAGGTAATTATTTGAATTTTTTTATTATGATTACTACATGTGTAGTTTTATCCAGGTACTAACATTTCAGAATATATTCTTTCTATTTTTGTCTTTAGCACAATTCTGTGATATAATCGCAATGTGATATACGCCTATGTAATTTTTGAATGTTTAAAAAGTGTGCACAGATTAGTGGAGAAGATGGGACTGATTTCTTAATGAACATTTTGTACAATGACAGTAGAATAACCTAAAGATAATGTAAATGTTTTTTCTTTTTATTATTATTATTATTAATTTGTTCGTAGTTCATTTTTAAAATTATGAATTTAAATTTCAGTTACTTTCCTATATTTAAAATAATAACATTTAAGCCAATCTATTAGAAATAAAAAGTACTCGACAGAATTATATACATATCTGTGCATCCTTTTGTGTTTGTTATATGTGTATGTTATCCTGTGTATGAATTCATATGCAGACACATTTTCATTGTTTGCCGATTTAACATTTTTCAGTTGTCTTTTAATATCTTCATTGTATCCATGGATAAACTATTATACATTATACCTATTACATTTTTTATTTCTTGACAAAAATTTAAAAAAGCAATAATTTGTATTTATATAATAATTTGTATTTAGTTGTCATGTATCTTTCCTAAAATGTACAACTGCCGTTATTATGTTATCTTTGAACGACTACAATCCCCGTTGTTTTATTTTATCTTGTTAAAATCAATTTTGATAGCTACTTGACGACTGTATAGGCCTTTTCTTCACACTAGTCAGCATGCATACAGTATTCACGCTCATTACCGCTCGTCTCACATCCTCTTATCGACAAATTCCTCCACCTAAAAAAATGAGTTTTCTGGTAAGAGCGTGTGAGACGTTTGGCAATGGGCCGTATCAGCACAGATTTGTTTTCTAAATAATACTTCAATATCTATTGCAATTTCGGTTGTAGTTATTCGGGGAATTTCTTTCACTTAAGCTACAATATTATGTCTTTATTTAACATGTTAGGCGCCATGCCAGTCACCAGTGACTGATACCGAACTTTTCATTTAGGCCGCATCAGTCACCGGTCGCCAGCATTTCAGTGAAATCTGATATAGCGGCCTGATATGTGTGTGTGAAATCAAGACAAAATAGGCTTGGTGCTTAACGTGTTAAATGTTAACTTCGACGGCCGGCCAGAAAGCAGTTTCAAATGTGGATTTAAAATTGATTACTACTCTTTGAACGAAAGAATGTTGTCTTCTAACATCCTTTCTTATGTCACGAAAACTCTTTCGTTTTTTCCATAACTTTGAAATAATTTTACGTACAGTAGTAGACATTTCATTTTTTTTGAATTCCATCTTATTATTTTTTGCAAAAAACATTACTATTAGTTAGTAAAAATAATATTTTAGGGCTTCATTGCATTGTACGAATTGGGATATAAAACTAATTTTAAAATAATAAAGTTTGTGATACACTTGCTATGAAAAAGGATGTTAATTGTTACTGCGCATGCGCGGTTTTAGCATGTTCTTCGTACGAAAAGATGTTTCTACCGGTGTATGTAATCAGTTTGTGACGAACTTAGAAACGTTTTGTACCTATTTTAGAAATGAATATAACAAATGTTCATGATTTGCCGAGCTTATGTAGAACATGTTTATCGCAACATAACAACGCTTCTGACATGTTCAGTGGAAAATGTTTCAACGAAAAAACGTTCAGTGAAGTCTTAATGGAATACGCTTCGATACAAGTAAGTTGAAATAAAATGATCGCCAAATTAGCTGTCGAAAATCGTCGAAGTCGGTTATAAATTTACTTCTATTATGTTTGCTTCTTATTATTAATTAATTGCCGCATAGAAAATTTACATTTGTTGTAAATTTTTGTACGTTGTGTAATAACGATTTAAACTTGCACGCTTTTTAATTCACTTTATCTATTGATGTGCATTTATGTGTTTATGATGTCATTGTCAAAGCGCTGTATTTAAAATCTTTATATATATATATGTATGTATGTATGTGTGTGTGTATATGTATGTGTGTGTATATGTATGTATGAATGTGGGTGTGTGTGTATATGTATGTATGAATGTGGGTGTATGTGTGTGTATGTATGAATGTGGGTGTATGTGTGTGTATGTATGCATGTGTGTGTGTGTGTGTATGTATGTGTATATATGTGTGTGTAAGTATGTGTGTTTGTATATATGTATGCATGTGTGTGTGTATATGTATGTGTGTGTATATGTATGTGTGTGTGTGTGTATATGTATGTATGAATGTGTGTGTATGTGTGTGTAAGTATGTGTGTGTGTAAGTATGTGTGTGTGTATGTATGCATGTGTGTGTGTATGTATGCATGTGTGTGTGTGTGTGTGTATGTATGTGTATATATGTGTGTGTATGTATGTGTATATATGTGTGTGTAAGTATGTGTGTTTGTATATATGTATGCATGTGTGTGTGTTTATGTGTGTGTGTATGTATGTATGTATGTGTATACATACATGTATGTGTATGGATTTGTGTGTATGAATGTATGCATGTGTGTGTATGTGTATGTATATATGTGTGTGTATGTATGTATGTATGTATGCATGTGTGTGTATGTATGTGTGTGTATGAATGTGTATATGTGTGTGTGTGTATGTATGTATGTGTATATATGTGTGTGTAAGTATGTATGTATGTATGTATGTATGTATGTGTGTGTATGAAAGTGTATATGTGTGTGTGTGTATTTTTGTATGTGTGTGTTTATGTGTGTGTATGTGTGTGTATATATGTATGTGTATATATGCATATGTATTTATGTATGTGTGTATGTATGCATGTGTGTGTATGTGTGCGTGTTTATGTGTGTGTGTATGTATGTATTAGTATGTGTATATGTGTGTGTGTGTGTATGTATGTACATATATATATATATATATATATATATATATATGTATATATATATATATATATATATATATATATATATATATATATATATATATATATATATATATATATATATATATATATATATATATATATATATATATATATATATGAGGGCAATTGAGAGTAAATAATAGTAGGCAAATAACTGTATGTCTAACCCTTCAGTCGCATTTGGGATATCCTATACACGTGTTGTGGACGTTTCCTCGTTTTCACTGAAGTGTTTATATGTAATCATTGTAATCAAGACATTCGTCATGAAATGTTTATCATCCAATCATTTTTACGTCTGTGTCTCACTTTTTATTTTAATCATCTTTGTTTACCATTCACTATCACTAGCTAGAACTAATGACTCTCGTTCGGTAGAGTACTTTGGAGATGAGTAAATGTGTAGAGGTTCTCCATAATATATTTATTTCGTGATTAACGTGATAGAACAATTATGTTTTACAGAGTTGTGTGTTGGACTATTGTAATGTTGATGGCGAGACTTGAGTCTCTTGTGTTGTATGGTTGCTGTCGGATGAGTCTTGCGTCTTGTCGGTTAATGAAGTCGATCGACGTTGGTTGTTGTTGTCGGATGTCGGATGATGTGAGAGCAGTGTCTCGGACAAGTGTCCGAGGAACACTGTCTACTGATTTTGATTTCGGCATTCCTTTTATACTGGTACTAACGGTATCCAGTTAATGCAAAATGTCGCAGAAGAATAGGTTCAGGTAAACGGACAATTGGAATTTGGGTTTTTCGAATATTAATGTGTAGTCAATTGTTTCGTTTCGTCTATGGGGGTTGTTCTTCCAGGTATCACCCGAGCGGCTTGGTCGGCTGTTCGCTCGGTGAGTAACGGTGTCGGCTGACGTAGTCTTTGTGACTATGGAAGGGTTTCCCGGTATTCTGTCCTAATGATGTCGGTTGCTATGTCTCGTCTAAGTGTGTCGATCGTATTGTTTCGTCCAGGTGTTTGGATTTTCCTGATGACGTCTGTGTGGCGGACGCCACAGTACCATTGGGAGTTGCCATAAAATGGAGATACAAACATATGTATATTTCGAACGAATGATTCATGCGTCCTTATTTATTAGTTTATTTAGGAAAATCTATAGGAATCTTTAATTCATAATTGTTATATTCTTTCGGGGTTCCGTGGAATAAATTGTATTCGATGGTTTAATATAATATATTTTAATAACTAGAACAATATACACACTTAGATTATATATACAAAATACTATTACATATCTACTGATGATCTACTACTCTACTGATTCAATACTAATACTAGTGCAGTCCTGACTGATTCAGGCTGACCCTCACCGCACTATATATACATGTACAGGCCACTAATACGACTTACGTATACTCTGATTGTTATACAATATGAATGATTACAACACTTACTCTATGATATAAATATACTATATATTTAATAATAATGATCGTTTCTTTGTGTTTTTTACGTTGTTCATCGTGTAGTATTGTTCTTTTACCCTTTAGGGACATTTCTCTTTTAAAACATAAAAAAATCACTTTAGCTACAGTTCACTGTTTCTGTCTCTGAAGAGCCTGTTGGAAAAGAGTGAAACCACTTATTCTTATGATCACTACTAGATTGTAGATCCTCGTATACGATAACAGAGTGTACAGCGAGTATGTGAGGTTGAATGACTTGAGAGAGGCTATAGAAAAAGCATCTCAAACTTTACATAACTTATGATAATCGACAACATCCTTTTTGTATCCACTGCTGGATTAGGACTTCTACGAAAACTTTCGTTTCTAGTCCATTCCAACGAATTTCCATATATCCCTTTTCTATATATCCATGGTCTTCTAAATACTTTACAGTGGTTTTTGTTAGATGATAATTGTTGTTCACGGCGATTTTTATGATATCAAAATCAGTCGATTAAAGAATTTGCATTAAATTTTGTGTTGCGAACCAAATAGACTTCACGCAAATGTTGGAAATGTTAAGAAAAGTATACCACAAGGATTTACTATCGCGAACAAGAGTGGCATAAGGCGTTCAAAGAGGGCCGTGAGGTTTTCGATGATGAACTACAATCTGGACGTTCATCGACATCGACTGACGATGAACACGCAGCTTTGGGATGTCGTGAATCTGTATATAATTAAAAACTTGGGTCACACAACAAAATATTAAAATATTACCATACATAAAATGAAATTAAAAAAATATTATCTGCCTCTAAATCTAGCAGATTTAGGTGTAAATATGTGTAAGTCTCACGAAAACTGCAAATTTCCTTTTAACCTATAATGATGGTGATCATCTTCAATTATAAAAATGCGTGATTGAACACTGGATTGTTTTATATACTACTAATTTAAACAACTGCTGTATTGAAATAATAAAATAAAACTTTTAAATAACGAAATTATTTTAGATAAGTAGGGGTATCCAATAAAAATATCAGAACTTTGACAGCTGGTGGCAGCCCTGTTTGAATTTTTTTTAACTCATTTTGACATTTTAACTCCAGTATCATGGAATCAATTATCATGGAACGTTTAATTTCAACAGCGCTCGAAAAATTGTAAAAACTCATCGTGCGCTTCGTGAAACTTACGGTTGGCACTAAATGAAGAAAATTGCAGAATTTGGAGTGAACGTAATCCACAAGTCATTGAACAAAGACCACTGTGTGCATAAAAAGTAACTGTCCGGTGTACATTACATGCTGGTGGTATCGTCGAGCTATATTTTTTTCAAAATGAAGCCGGTGATCACGTTACAATAAATGAAGTACCTCATCGAACCACGATTAATGATATTTTTCCAAAAATGATCGAAAATGGTTTTCACGATATGTGGTTTCAACAGGACGGTGCTACGTGCCAAAATATAGACTGGAAACTATAGACTTAGTGAAACAAAACTAGAATGAGTCCTTTATTTCACGAAATGGGGTTACCGATTGGCCACAAAAATCATGTGATCTAACCCCATTCTATTATTTTCTGCGGGGTGATGTTAAATCATTGTTTTATGCTGATAAACTATAAACAACAGAAGCATTAGAAACGAACACTGAATTTGTAATTCATGGAATTGGACCACAATTATGTGAAAAGTGACTAAAAGTTGAACTAAACGAATGCACTGTGTCGAGCAAAGTCGTGGTGGTCTTACGAGTGAAATTGTGTTCCATCATTAATGTCACAGAATATGCTTAAAAATAAAATAATGAGTAACTAATTAATTGAATACTTTTTGTTTAATTCCCATTTGAACTTCTGAAGCGCTAATTGGAATCCGTATATTTGACTCCTTCTTAAATTTCTTAACCGTTGCTGTTTTCATGTCCACGGCTGTAACTGTACACACATGAATACGTACTTGTAATAGAAAAACACTAATACGATAATAATAAAGTAATGTTATTTTTAGGTTTGTAAGAATGAAAGATTATCGTCGTTCGTCTGCCATTCATGTGCTGAGTATTTGAAGACGTTCGCTGTTTTCCGCAATAAATGTATCGCAACAGAGTCTGCATTATGTGATTTCCTTCGAGATTCGCGCTTCGACATAGAAGTAAAAAAAGAACCGGAAAATAATGTAACAGACATCGATAAAGATTGTAGTTTTTCCATGCAGGAAAAAATATCTTTTCGACGATGTTTACGAACCGATATCGATTCGTGCACAAAAAACGTCGACGAACCGAATATCGTAAAAGTTAAAATCGAAGTAGACGATGAAGAAACTAATGACGAGAGAACGCAGTCATGTTTTTCTACATCTTACGAGGTAGGATCGGATGAAAATCTCAGAACGTATTTTTCTTTACAAGAATCGATCGATATCAAAGAGGACAACGAGGATTTTGTCGACGATGAGAACACGACGTCGGAAGTACCGATCGACGCAAGAGAGACACGCGCGATGGATTCAGACAACCGGGAAGATCAGTCATTAGAAAGTAGAAGAATTCGTTCATGTCACGATTCGTTCACTTGCGACTCGTGCAATGGGTCGTTCGCGACGAAGACACGTCTCGACGTACATTTTAAAACACACTGTGGAGGAAAAGAAGATCTCGGCGCGACGAAGTTGTATCATCGACGAGCGACTAAGAACGTCAACTTCTCCGATAGACCGTTTCCATGCGATCGATGCAAAATGTCGTTCTTGATGAGACATCAGTTACGCAGACATATGTACCTCCATACCGGCGAGAAGCCGTTCAAGTGCGACACGTGCGGTATGTCGTTCAATAGTAAACAAAATTTAGACAGACACTCCTACGTGCATTCCAAAAAAAAGAAACCGTTCTCATGCGATCTGTGCACGAAATCGTTCTTCACCACCGAGCGTCTGGCCGCGCACAAGAACCTGCACCTCGGCAAAAAACCGTTTAAATGCAATGAATGCGATAAGTCGTTTTTGTGCAACACACTTTTGGTCCAGCATAAAAGAGTTCACATGAATGAAAACACGTTCAAGTGCGACGAATGCGAAAAGTTGTTTTTGTACAAGTCGTTTCTGGTCCGGCATAAGAGAATTCACACGGGTGAAAAACCATTCAAGTGCGACACGTGCAGTATGTCGTTTGCTCGGAAATATACATTAAACCTACACTCCTACATGCATTCCAAAAAAAAGAGACCGTTCGCGTGCGATCTGTGCACGAAATCGTTCTTCACCACCGAGCGTCTGGCCGCGCACAAGAACGTGCACCTCGGCAAAAAACCGTTTAAATGCAACAAATGCGAAAAGTCGTTTTCGTGCAATACGATTCTGGTCCAGCATAAAAGAGTTCACACGGGTGAAAAACCGTTCAAGTGCGACACGTGCGGTAGGTCGTTTGCTCTGAAAAATACATTAGACCGACACTCCTACGTGCATTCCAAAAAAAAGAGACCGTTCGTGTGCGATGATGTACAACAAAAATACTAATGTTTTTTTGTTATCGGCGTGCCGCACGAAGAGGACGTCACGAGGGCAAGGGCCTATATTGTTAAGATGAAAGAATCGGCTATGACCGAGGAAGAAGTACATGAATCAGTACAGAAAGGTTAGTGAAAATGGCCGTATTTATTTACGGAATCACATGAATCTTCTTGTTCAGAACGTACGAGTCCGAACAAACAGCTGCTGGGCGGAATTGCCTTCTTACGAAATGCCATTCACGTCCTGTGGCAAGATCCAACGGAGGACGTTACACGAAATGTCGTGTGCCGTATTTGGCGAAAATGTGATCGATTCGATTCAACAATTAGCGATAAGTCATATGTAAACAGATTGTAATTTATTTAAAAATATATAAATAAATTATTTCCAGTGTTTCTATTCGATCCGATTGTTAACAATAGCCTGTTTGTTTCGAATAAGAGTCGAAAAATACGATTCACGAACGATAACAAACATTGTGTTGTCTTGAATCGATTTGGAGACACAAATCATCGACTGATAACGCTGAAACAATCAGAACGATAAATCGTTATCTCGATCTCACTCGAACGTACACTATTGTCGATAAATCCATCTCGTTTCTATACATAAAGAAGATATAATAAATAATATAACAAATTAAACAATTATTTAAGATGTAAGTGTGT
>CP092098.1:4928871-5046371 GCA_029203775.1 Neoneuromus ignobilis | reverse complement strand
ATTACATTAAACGAAGAGTTAATAAATAGGTTATCGGTCGATAAGTTTGTCAAAAAAACCTAGTTAATAGGCTATCGGTTGATAGTCGATGGCATTATTGAAAAGCCTATCAATAGTTTTCCGGTACATAAAGTGTTAAAACTCTTGGATCAAAACAACGCAAAGATATGTAGAAAAAATCGTATCATAGTGAAACACCTATACAGTATGTTGAATTGTTTCCGAAGGTGATTTCGGTTTAGAACTGATGTGTTTCGAACGGTTAATTTGAAAATTACTTCTATTTTCTCCGATTAGCTACAAAATGATTATAATTATTCAACGTTTTTGTGTTAGAAAAAACATGAGTTTAATTGAAGTTGATATATACGTATATATATATATATATATATATATATATATATATATATATATATATATAAATATATATATATAGTTTCATAAATATATTATATATATATATTTATATATATATATATGTATATATATATTAAGTTGGCAAATATCTCCCTACCGCTTTTTTTTTTTTTGTACATAGCCGCGAAATTCAAAAGGACGGAAGGCGGAAGGGAGATATTTGCCAACCTATATATATATATATATATATATATATATATATATATATATATATATATATATAGTTTCATAAATATATTACGTACCATAATTATCACAATTCTAAGATATTAATTCAGCAGTGGATCGACAATAAAGACACGTAAAATTGACAAAATAATAATTAGAACGAGTGTTTGATAGAAAAACAAACGTATGAAAATCGTATGACATAACCTTGCTTTCCGATTACTGAACGTCGTCGAAATAAAAATTACGCCACTCGGATTCCAGACGTGTTTTTAAGGTATTTTTATTCGAGAAATCGTATTTTCTAATTCTTTTTTCCAATTCTGCTCGTAGATTTTCTATAGGCTTCAGGTCGGATGACTGAGAGGGTATTTCCATCGCATGTGGTACATTATACGAGGGTCGTTTGATAAGTACAGTAAAGTTATTTATTGTTTAATTTAATCAACTGACTAAATGAACTTTTTCCATTTAGTTTTTCTTACTTTTTCATCATACTTATCAAACGACCCCCGTATACAATGACCATAGTCTGACAATAAATATGCGCCTTATGTTTGGGATCGTTATCTTGATAGAACGAACAATCGTTCGACATTTCCAAACGAGTGGCATTTCTTCTACGTTCATCTTTAAATTTATTTAAAAACATATAAATAAAGCTATAAATAAATTATTTCGAGTGTTTCTATTCGATACGATTGTTAACAATAGCCTGTTTGTTTCGAATAAGTGTCGAAAAATACGATTCAGGAACGATAACATTGTGTTGTCTCGAATCGATTTGGAGACAAATCATCGACTGATAACGCTGAAACAGAATGATAAATCGTTATCTCGGTCTCACTCGAACGTACACTATTGTCAAAAAATCCATCTCGTTTCTATACACAAAGAAGATATAATAAATAATATAACAAATTAAACAATTATTTAAGATGTAAGTGTGTTAATTCACTTCTTTTTCAATTTCTGATCGATATTAATTAACCGATTGTGGTTTGAAACGATATAAATCGTTTTTTTTTTAAGAAAAAAGTTTGACATTTAATATTTAAACAATTAAACGATTGTTGTATCTCGATCTCATTTCAATTGACATTATTGAAAATCACTTCATCTCACTCTTATTCGCGTATAATGGACATTAATATTCAATAAAAAAACGAAATAAAAGACGCAATCGTTTTCCAAATTTAATTAAACTAATTCAAAATATTATTTATTTAATGCCCTTTCGAACGCTGTACTTATTTTTTTATTTGGACCAGTGGTTCGAAAACAACCGGCAAAAAATCAACCCCCTCGATTTGATATCAGAGTCGGATTTGTTGTTCAAAAATGAAAACACTATAAAAAACGTAATCTTTTTTCAAATTTATTCAAAATCATAAAAAATACATCTTATTTAATGCCCTTTCGGATGCTGCGCTAATTTTTTAATTTGAATAATAGGTTCGACAACAATCGGCAAAAATTCAACCCCTCTCGATTTGATATCAGAGTCGGATTTGTTTTTCAAAAATCAAAACGCAATAAAAGGCGTTATCTTTTTTCAAATTCGATTAAAATTACATAAAACATAGTAAATTTTATGCCTTTTTCGATGATGTACTTTTTTTTGTTATTTGGATTAGCGGTTCGAAAACAATTGGCAATAAACTAACCCCTCTCGACTTGATATCAGGGTCGAATTTGTTTTTCGAAAATTGAAACGTTATAAAAGGCGTAATTTTTTATAAATTTGATTTAACTCATTAGAGATATAATCGATTTAATGATCTTTTCGATACTGTACTTATTTTTTAATTTAGATCAGTGGTTAAAAAACAATCGACAAAAAACTAACCTAATTCGACTTGAAATCAGAGTCAGGTTTGTTTTTTGAAAATAAAAACGCAACAAAAAAACGTAACCATTTTCTAAATTCGATTAAAATTATATAAAACGTAGTACATTTTATGCCCTTTGAGATTCTGTATTCGTTTTTTGATTTATTTTAAAGTTCCGAAAACAATTGGCAAAAAATCAACCCCTTTCGAATTGATATCTGAGAAAGTCTTATTTCGAAAATCCAAACGCAACAAAAAACGTAATCTTTTTTCAAATTCGATTGAAATTACAAGAAAAATAGTCAATTCTATGCCCTTTTAGATTCTGTATTCATTTTTTGATTTGGATTAAATTTCCAGAAACGATCGGCAAAAAATCAACCCCTTTCGAATTGATATGAGAGTCGGATTTGTTTTTCGAAAATCGAAACGCTACAACAGGCGTAACAGTTTTATCACATGCGATATTGGCGATTGGCATTTCTATAGCGATATTGGCATTTCTATCACATGCGATACACATTATACAATAACCATAGTCTGACAATATGAGCCTTATATTTGGGATCATTATCCTGGTGAAACGAAAAGTCCTTTAACATTCCCAATTCAGTTGCATTTTTTACGTTTTTTTCTAAAATGTCCACATATTTGTATTTATCCATTATTCCGTCGATGAACTGTAAATTAACCGTACCCGTAGTAGGAAAACATTCCCATACCATAACCGAACCACCCCCATGTTTTACAGTAGACTGAAGATTTTTCTTGCGGAGCTCAGTATTCGGTTTTCTCCACACCATTTGTTTTCCATCGGATTCAAAAAGATTAAAGTTACTTTCATCGGTAAAGAAAACATTTTTCCAGATATCAAAAGTATGATTTTCATACTTGTGGGCAAATTCTAATCTCTTTTTTCTATTCACTTCACTAATAAATGGTTTCTTCCGCGCTACTCTATCATTATATCCCTCTTTTACAGTTTCCGAGCAAACAATTTTTTAAGATCGTTTTCTATTATACAAGTTTTTTTGTACTGACTTGCGATTTTTTTTAATTTGTTTAACAATGTATCTCCTCCTGTTGGCTGACTATGCGACGAGATATATGTCGATCGCTCTACTAACCGTCGTTAGAAAAATATACGAGACGATGAAATTCTCCTGAAAACAACATACGAGACGAAGAATTTGGATTCAAGAGAGGACACACGACTAGTAGTCGGTCGGCGAGGATAGCTACCCGCATCCTCGACAAGATGAAGAAAGCCATCGGAACAAGACGATCGATACGATTTTTCTATAGATAAGAATCGAGTTGAAAATGTGTTTATTTCGAAATGAAACGATTTTTGCAACATTGAAATATGAAAGTGAATTCTAGTCGATTCAGAAAATGTCATTCGAATTAAAAATATTACAAATAAATCGATACATATTTATATAGCCACGTTACAATTTTTCCATACGATCTATAAAATACATTATTCAAGTTGTTAATCTAAAACGAATACGAATTGAAATCGATAGATAAAATCCTTATCGAATGTTTGTTCAAATTTCAAGTGGTTTCGTTTTGGGTGGGTCGTGCGTTACAATAAAACTGATAAATCCGCGTTTCGACACATAGTGTAGCATTGACTTATCAATCATAAGTTACTTACCTACGTGCTAAAAGTTATTAATTTGTTGTGTTAGTTAATTTTCTTTAAATATTTTCTAATTTTTCAATTTGTTAATTACGTTTTACTAGTTTTTTTGATTTACAATTTGTATTGTCGTAAAAATCAACAATCGTAGTGAATCACTAGTTCCAGTGAGGAAAATAAGCCATCTCTCCGAATCGAGTCAATTAAAAGGTAAGTGAGGAAATATATCTGTAATTTTTATAGCATGGAGAAATAAAAAATTATCGTTCGTCGACATCGTGACTAGCGAAATAATTATTAAACAATATTCATAAGTCAGCTCGAACTTCAATTCTAGGGATTCAGATTCAGTGAGTGATCTTTTTCATTTGACTAAACGTAGACTTCATTTTCGATCTGAATTAAGAAACGTTCGTCGACGACTGAAATCATACGAAAATATTCGAACGCCGAGTATTTAGTATTTACAACACTGTTGCGTGTCAATTAATTATAACATTTTTTCTATTTTTTTTTCGAAAAATGAACGAGATTTTAAATATTCTTGGAAACCGTAAAAATTGCTCGATATTTCAAAACCGAAAATAACATTTGATCACGAAATGTTCTTCCGGCGAGTCCACGCAAGAACCATTTTATTTTCCACGTACTATAAACACTTGTGACTTATCGAATCATAAATTTGGATTTCCCGAGTTTGGATTTTTTCTTTTTTTTTGGAAAAAAATTAAGAGTCAATTCGTATAGAATATTTCGTTAATTTCGATTCTAGAATAATTAGTGTTTAAAATTTTACGTAACGTGGATTTTATCGTTTTATTAATCTTGCAGTTCGTGTCTCACTGAACCACGCCCTTGTCCTATTGTGTCCGCGTCTCTTCTACTCCTCCGTAGAGGAGTTCTATTGAATGGCGATTTGTTGTTGATGAATCGCTAGTTTCTCAATATATATATATATATATATATATATATATATATATATATATATATATTAGGTTGGCAAATATCTCCCTTCCGCCTTCTGGTCTTTTGAATTTCGCAGCTATGTACAAAAAAAAAAAAAAAAAGAAAAAAAAAGCGGAAGGGAGATACTTGCCAACCTAATATATATAAACAGTGTGTGAGAAAGAGAGAAGGTAATTCAAATGTGATGCCTAGATTTGCGTTTTATTAAAAAGAAACTTTACACATGTTTCTTTTTAATAAAATAAAAATCTGGATGTCACATTTAGTTATTTCTATGTATATATATATATATATATATATATATATATATATATATATATATTAGATCTACCGAAAAGAACTTGAATTAAAAAAATACATTTTCAATATATAGACTAATATTTACTGAACAATATAATTTTTCTTCCGTTACTAATGACCTCTTCTCAGAGTGATGGTAATTTGTGAATTACATTTATGTAGAATGACTATCTCTGAAATTTTAAATGATATTATCGCACAGAACTTTCCGATAGCTAATATATATATATATATATATATATATAATAATAATAATAATATACAATATATATATATATATATATATATATATATATATATATATATATATAAATATATATATATAAGATAACTAAAATGATATTGAAAGATAATAAATGATTGTAAGCAAATAAATGTACGTCTGAACTCTTCACTCTTATTTGGGCAATATACATACATACATACATACATACACATACACATACACACACACACACACACACATACACACACAACACACACGCATACGCACAAGTTTTATTGAATACATCGAATTTACAGTGTTAAAAATATATTTTTTATTTATCCGTCAGCTGGAACAGTGGTTTGAGGAGCTTTAAATGTTGTTACAATTTTTGTTTTAGAACTGATTTTGCAGAGTATTTTACTTAACAAAGAATCTTCTGGTTCTGGTCATTAACACATATTCGTCCGCTTGACGAAAATTCGTCATCTTCCAGAGAATCACCCACAGCCAAATGACGAAAATTCGTCATTTGTATATTACAGAAAATAATTGATTTTTGTTCTCTTAATTCTGAGCTACGTATGTGACTTTTGCAACATTCCCCTTCATACTGGCACATGTTTTGAACAGTACCATTCGCTGAAAAATTATTAATTATTTATAAAATTAAAGACTCAAAAATAATGTACTTCATCTGAAAAAAAGAGAATAATAACTTTGTGTTTTTAGAAATTCATTTAAACTTTTTTATGAATTTAATTGTTTTTTAACTAAAGAAAGCCAAAAAAAAAATAAAAATTTATATATAGAGATAAATTTGTTTTATACCATTTTCCAAGATTTCACTGAAAAATATATGATTTCTAACAAGTTACATTAGTTTTATAGACCATATCATTTCTACAGATAGTGTCAAAAAATGCCGGCATTTGGTGAATGGCGGTGCAAAAAGTTACCCGACGAATATGTGTTAAGATATTTTTGTTTACTTCAAAACTGCTAATGGATTAAGTTACATTTTTATAGTTTCATTTACTTCTCGGTACTCACAATCGGAGTTATTGTCTAATAGTTTGCGCGTGTTTACAGTGTATGAAGTGTTCTGTATGACTTTGTATATAACAGGTTGTGTGTTACATATAACTCACAAACATACGCACATTCACACATACGCACACACACACACACACACACACACACACACACACATATATATATATATATATATATATATATATATATATATATATACAGTAATCCCTCACATAATCAGGCTTCGATTAGTCCGGTTCCACTATAGTCCTGTTTGAAAACTCCCCCCAAAAAATTTTTTACTTAAAAAAAATCCCGGAAAATTAATACATAAAATTATTTTTATACTCAAATTTTCCCCCTTTTTGATGAAAACATAATAAAAAATAAAACCGAAATCGTATGCGTAACGCATGCACAGTTCTAGTTTTGTGGACTTTTTTTCTTTTTCTATTGTTTGCGATTCGTAACTATAGAGTAAAGACGAATTTTTGATAATTAAATTCCAATAACCTATTTAAAAATCAATTTAAAATGTATGTAAAATGAATATATAGACCCCTGATTTTGTTTGGTTGATACATACTAACATTTGAATATATTACCCTCGTTTTATTTATTGAAAAACAGGAAAAACATTTGTTTGGACCCAATTAACGATTTTTGTATTTAGATAGTATTTCGATTAGTCCGGTTTCAAATAATCGGCTAATCAGTGGAACCGATTAGCCGGACTATGCGAGGTATTCTTGTATATATATATATATATATATATATATATATATATATATAATATTTTAAAATGTGTACACATGCAACTAAATATGTGCGTGTGTTATGTTAGCAAAATTTTATTTAATTTATTTATTATTCAATTTTCGCAACATAAGTAATTCCCTATTTGATTAATTATCTGTACATACAAACATACAATCATGTGCATATATATTGTACATACTTCAGAGATAAACTCGTTGTCGGATATTTTATGTACAAATGTTTACTCGTGCCAATACATTTGTTCGTTGAATTATTTGCAACGCAATAAATTTTCATTTACACAGCCACTATTATTGCATTTAGAGAATAGATTTTTTACGATATTATAATATAAACGAATAATATGTTATTCTGTGATTTTTGAAAAAACAATATTTAATTTCTATTATCTACAATAGATAGACGTTACAATGTTCTAACTATTCAACTGTGTCAATAGTTTCGTTCGGCACTAGATATACACATATGTCTTTATAAATAAATTCAGCTGGGTCTGTTTTTGTGCTGATTTTTTAATGCGATTTTAAAGTTATGCGGTTCATATTTCTTTTTAACACTAGGTTTACGCACGTTTCATGTATTCCTAATCTCTTCGGACACGCGTTAATTTGACGCATAAACAAAATCATACATTTTTTTAAAAAAACAACAATTATACAGTATTAACTTATAAATGAAACTATAAAATATACATTTATATAAAATTTATAATATTTAACATGATACAACATTACACTTATTCCGCGTATCTTTTACACATATACTGGTAAAAAAATTATCAGTTGGTATATTCCTGCCTTGATGTTAGATATCATTCAGCTAACTTTAAAACTACAAATTCCCTCAAAAGTGTTGAAGTTTGCGTTTCATCTTTACTCAGATTAGGGATACCATTTTTTAGATATTTTGAATTTACGTCTACTGGCAACCAAAACTTTATGCCAAATTTATGTGGCTTATTTGGCATATATTGCGTGAATCTGCATCGGACTTTCGTAGGGAACAATTGCTCGTCTATTGAAATATTCTCGCGGGTTTTATAACAGGATTTACTATTATGTGTCAATTTGTTTCATATTGCAGATATCAATGCAAATTTATCTGTACGTTAACGTTCGGATTGTACTGTTCTTTTATCAAATCATACGAATCGAAGTATTTGCGTAAATTGATCTCTAGGTATTGTACTCGAGAAGAAAGCGGGTCCCCATTTCTTAGACCATAAATGAAAATCTTTCACTGACTTTGCTTTTCAAATGCTTCCCGAGCATAACAAACTGCCTTTTCTGTATCAGGGTTTTTCAACTAGCATTAATGCCGATTTTACGATTGCGTCAAATTGACACGTATCGTAGAGATAGTTACACCACATACATAATTTCTAAATTAGAAAGCTTTGAAGAAAATTAATTTCGCTATTTTATTTGTCTCGTTAAATGGATAAAAATCAGTACAAGTGGTAGAAGAAAAATGTAAACGTTTGCTGTAAATTCCCTCATGAAATTCGAAATGCGTCAAAATGACGCGTCCCGTAAACCTAGTGTTAATATCTTTTTATGCAATTTTTTTAAGAATTATTTTAACTCGTTCGCTACCAGCGTCACACAATGTGATTACCCGATTTTCTTACCTCAGCCCAGCATCACAAATGTGTGACGGATGATCGTTATCAGTTTATGATAACTGTTTGTACCAAATCGTGCCTCAAACAGATGAATTTGGTTAAAAACAATAAAATAGATACAGGATGTACACTTGGTCTGCTGATAATTACATTTTTTTTACAAGATCAGGGTGTCAAGAATATGTATATATAGGAATATGTTTGAATGAATTGAAAAATATTGGCAAACGTTAATAAATTCGGGTTATGTGTTTAAAACTATGTTTATACACTATTTAAATTTTATTATGTAAAAATAACTAGATAATCACACAAATAACAGTAAATTAAATCCACGTGGTATTTAAAAATTTATCAAACAACACGAAAAGTAATTGGCAAGTATGCCAATATACAGTATATAACGTTTTTATTTTTATAACATTATGTATATATATTTAATTTTAAATGGATTTATACCACTTTCATTAATAACAATTTTAGCCGTTTGTTTTTGATAGTGCAAAAACTGCTTTTATTCAAACATTGAGACATAATATTTGAAGGTTTGCGTTTGAATTACGAAAAATCGACTTTGGAATATTTATAGTTGTATTATATAAAAATTTATACATAAACAATTATTGTTTATTTATAAATTTTCCAAAAACAATTTTCGAAAATTTTTTAAAAAAATTTTGAAAATTTTTATATTAATGATTTTTAAATATCTCAATATATGAATAAATGGACTTATACCACTCTCCAATATAATATTCTTACGATAAAACTATACAGAAAATTTCTTTTGCTTAATTTATGAGTATATTGTACACCCTTGACTGTGTTATTATAAATATAAAAAGAGTACATCTATGTCTACCTAAAACTGTCATTAATCATTTTTTTCTAAAAATGGAGTTATTCTACTTTCAAAAAAAAAACGGTTAATATATGCCTGCGAAATCTGTAAAACAACTACAGCACTACCAATTGGGCTACGTATAGACAAATATTTCAAAATGTATCATACAAATAAATAACATATATTTCACTTTAAAAAAAGTTTTGATTTTTTTTCCTTTCCAATTTAATTCATTTACTTTTAATTAAATATGTCACATACGAGGGTAGTTTGATAAGTATGGTAAAAAATTATCATAAAAAAGTATTACCATAAAATTTACCATTATATTTACCATACTTATCAAATGACCTTCGTATATGTGACGCGTTGGCTGCAAAAAGAATTTACTATCTATAGCCTAGTGTCACATATGTGTGTCGGATTGTAAAATTGCTAATTTCACTCATTTAGAATGTTATAAATAAATCGCACAAAAATTAACGACAATTTGGTATCATATTTAAATAATAAAACGTCTGGGCTGTGGTGGCGGTTTTTCTCTTGAAGCCCTGGTAGCGAACGGGTTAAGCTGTTATTTAATTCAACGAAAAGCTCTTTAGTTTTATGAACAAATGAAGGAATCACAGCCATTTACTTCCGCTTCTCAAACTGATAAGGAATTTTCGGCTAGAAAAGAATGTTTAATGTTTTAAGAGACAATGATATTATTGCAATAAGTTTAGATACCGTAGAAGATTTAGAAAAAGATAATGAAACAGAAGTAGAACCTCTTTCCTTCACTGCAAAAATGATTCGAGAAGGTCTGCAACTTTGTAATCGCTGGTAAAATCATTTTCTTGTTAATGACACGAATTCTGAACGAGCTTTTAAATTCCAACGAGAGCTAAATAACTGTATGTCTGAATGTCGCAAACTTCATAAACAATTAGTAAAATCATCATCTCAAAGTTTAATCACTGATTCATTTATTGTCGTCAGAAAACCATTAACACAGAACGAGACAGAAATCGGCGCTAATTCTGTTGTTTGTATTTCCTCTAATGATGAATCTAATTTCACACCAGTTCACAAACGAACACACATATTTTCAAATATGTTTGAAAAAATGTAAAATAAATTACACATATGTATACAGTGAGTCAAAGTGAAACTCATACAGAGTTATGTTTCCAATAATTTTACACATATATTTTAATATAATAACAATTTTCTTTATTTTTTTTGCTTAAGTTCTTTATTAAGATTATTTTTATTATATATGAACATTTCAATCGTAAATTAATACTTTTACTCTAGAAACAGTAACAATTTCTGAAAAATTTAAAAAAAATACATCAAAATGAAACTCATACAACTAACAAATTATTTATCAAATTAAAATTTTCAATCGATTGAATTATTTTAGTACTTAATAGAGATGGTTTTATTAATTTTTATAGTCTTTAAACGATTCGGGATGGATTTAACTAATTTTTCACAATAAGCTAGGATTAATTTTTCCCCATTCTTCTAATAACGCTTTTTTAAATAATTTTTATTACTAATAGTGTGTGTTCCTATGGAAACTTCTAAGTGATTCCATAGATTTTCAATCGCACTTATATCAGGTGATTATGGTGGTGTTTCCAGTACTTTGGGGCAATTATATAACACCCAACTACATGTTTTATAAGCTTTGTGCTTGGGGTCGTTGTCTTGATAAAAATTAAATGTTTGTAAAATCACAAGTTTTTGTGCACTGGCTTTGAATTTTTTCCTAAATAGATCAATATAAACATTTTGATTCATAATGTCATCTATAAAATCAAATTTCAAACCCCTCTCGTAGACATACACCCCCACACCATAACATGACCGCTCTCATGTTTGACTGTAGGACGTAAGTGTTTTGAAGACATTTCTGTATTTGGTTTTTACTATACATTATTTCTCCTATTGGATCCAAATAAATTATATTTGCTTTCGTCCGTAAGCAAGACATCTTTTCAATAATCAAAACTCTTATTAGCATTTCCCGAACGAAGCTTAACCTTTTGTTGCGATTAGCTAGATTTTTGAAATTTTTATTCCTGGCAATACGACCATGAAACCCATTTTTATTTAGTATATTACGAATTGTTTGGAGGCTTGCTTTTTTATTTAGATACTTTTCAACTTCTAAAATCAATTTGGGCACGCTAATTTTCAAATTTTATTTAATTTTTCGTAGAATCTAACGCTTGTCATGGTCATTAGAAATCATACAGAAACCCTTTCTGATTTTATTGTCAACATTTTGGTCGTTTTTAAATCTTTTTATTACGTATTGCATTGTAGCGTGGTTTTTATTAACTATTTTCCCAATTTTCCGTAGAGTATTTCCATTTTTGTAATGAGAAATCATTAACTTTCGCTCGTCCGTCGATGATTGTCCTCTTTGTCTACTCGAAGTGAAAATCCAACTTATATTTTTTACAAAATGATTATAAACGACTTAACAGTAGGTTTTTTTTTGTAACCAAAGTGACCAAACACATATTTGAAGAGTGTACTTTCTTAACACAGCAGTTTTCAAGCGAGAATAATTCGTTGTATGAGTTTCGTTTTGATGTATTTTTTGTTCATTTTTCAAAAACTGTTACTTTTTCTAAGGTAAAAGTATTAATTTACGATTGAAATTTTCATATGTAATTAAAATAACCTTAATAAAGAAATTAAGTAAACAAAAATAAAGAAAATTGTTATTATATTAAAATATATGTGTAAAATTATTGGAAACATAACTCTGTATGAGTTTCACTTTGACTCACTGTATATTGCTTTGAATGAAATTAAATAGTAAATAAAAAAATAAAGTAAAAAAGCTATGTTTTGTATCAATTTTATTCGGATATTAGAAATTTTTCTTCTAGCCATTCTCTACTTCCTGATTTGTTTTATACGAATTTTAAAGTAATTTCACTTTGTCGCTTTGGTTTTATGCGGTTTTTGAAAATTACGGAACGTATCCATAATTTTTCAATGTAAGTTAAGTCTTCTTTTGTGCGATTTTTTTCAATGCGGTTTTCTGCGGAACGTATTTACCGCATAAAAACAGACCCAGGTGTTTATGAAACCCCAATATACGCGTGCCTTAAAACTGGCAAAATAAATTTATTAATATTTTCCTGTTTAATTTAAACAATAAAATTAATTAAGTCTATATTTAATAATTACTTATACATATATACATATACATTGTGTATATTTCGCTCTCTCTCTCTTTATATATATATATATATATATATATATATATGTGTGTGTGTGTGTGTGTGTGTGTGTGTGTGTGTATGTTTACATACAAAGTAGTAACTTTGTATCTGTATTACAAGAAAAAATGCACTAAAATCTTGTTTTAACTATCACGGTTGTATGATAAATACCTGGCCTTGACCAAAAAAAAAATTTTTATGTTTGAAATTTATTTTATTTTTCAACGTAATCACCTTTCAATTCGATACACTCAGTCCAACGTTTTTCTTTGTTTTATATCCCCTCTAAAAAATACGATTGCTCCAACCTTTCAAAATAAGTATTCGTTTCAGCAATGACCTCATCGTTAGAGCCAGATTTTTTTCCGCCGAGCAATTTTTTCATATTTGGAAATAGGAAATACTCGCCGGGTGCTAAATCTGGCGAATATGGTGGATGCGGAAACAATTCGTATCCTAACTCATGGAATTTTGCCACAGCGACGACGCAAGTGTGCACGCGTGCATTGTCTCGATGGAAGATGATTTTTTTCTTCGTCAAATGCGGACGTTTTTCTTTTACAACATGGCTGGAACGGTCCAATAAGTTGATATAATACTCTCCATCAATCTTTTTGCCCTTTTCAAGGTAATCGATGTGAATTATGCCGCGTACATCCCAAAACACTCTGGCCACGACTTTGTTCGTCGATAAAGTCGCCTTAGGTTTCTTTGGCACAGATTCGCCTCGGAAAACCCACTGTTCAGACTATTCTTTGGTCTCTGGTGTGCTGTGATGAATCCATGTTTCGTCAACAGTTATGAACTGACGCCGAAAATCATTCCGATTGCGTTTGAACATCGCCAAACATTTTTTTGAAGTTGACACACGTGTGTGTTTATTGTCAATTGTGAGCAATCACAGCACTCATCTTGCAGAAAGCTTTTTCATATCCAAATGAGTTGTTAAAATATTCTGCATCCGTTCAATGGAGATGCTCAGTCTCAGAAATCTCACATACTTACACTCTCCGATCGTTTATAACGACATCGTGGATTTTTTCAATCATTTCTGAAGTGGTAACCTCATTTGGACGACCTGGACGATCTTCATCAAAAATGCTTGTATCGCCGCGTTTGAATTCAGCTGTCCAAATTTTTATAGTTGATAACGAAGGTGCAGAGTCACCATCAACTTCGCTGAGCTCCGTTTTAATCTCATCGTTTATTTTCTTTTTCAAAAACAAGTATTATATCACTGCTCGATATTCAATTTTTTCCTTTGTTGTAGAATCACAAAAGTTGCTCTATTTAAATGGCTGGCATTCACAAACTAAACCACACAGAGACTTGGCAGTTTGACAGTATTGTTGTGAAAGGTTATGTTTACGAAAAATATCACTTTTTAAATACTAGCAGCGCCATCTCCGGCCTAGGCCAGGTACTTATCATACAGGACTCGTACTGAACTAATTTAGAGTAAAATAATTTGAAATCTGTCAGTCCCAGATGTACGGAAAAACTAAAAAAAATCAACATAAATTCGGTTAATTTTCGTTTTCTAAAATATTATTTAAAAACACTTTTTATCTTCTAAAACGTTTTAGTTAAAATAATAGGTTAAATCAGTGATTCTCAACCTTTTTTCGTCTCGGTACACTTTTAATAATTTGAAAATTTGGTGGCATACTAACAATTGGATAAATTTAAAAGAATTTTTCTCGGTTAATTGATTGATGTACCTATGATATATTTTGTAAAAATAGCATGCGATAATAATTTTCAATGAAATATAAAATGAATTTGCATTACAAAGTAAACAAAATGTTTATTTAATGATAAATTACGAATTACATTTAATGCGAAATTTGACCTTGGTGTTTTTTGATAACTTCATTTATATTTGGGCGTAAAAATGATAATGCTAGTCTCATTTCGTGATCCAGATATGAAAGTCTGGATCTTTTTTTCGTTTCTATGTCGGTCAAAGACGAAAATCCAAATTCGCACAAATAAGATGTGGAAAATTGTGATAACACACTTAAAGCTTTTTGTGATATCGTCGGATAATCGTATCTAAGATTAATCCAGAACGAATTAATTGATTCTTCAGAATGTTTTGAAATTAAATATCGGTTATTACACACCGAAATTAGTTCTTCCTCTTCTTTCAAAAGTTAATTCATACACCGACCTGTCGTTTACCACAAATGGATTTCGAATCCAATCAATTTTTTTTATTTTTAAATTTGAAAAGTAATGAACAATTCTTTGCTCTAATATTTATGTCTTTTGGAAGTGACTCAAACATGTCTAAACTACCTTCTTGTGTTTTATTCTTCTTATATATATATATATATATATATATATATATATATATATATATATATATATATACACATATATATATATACACACATGTGTGAGTGTATATGTACATACAGATTTGTAACTTTGTATCTGCACCACAGAAATAAATACATTAAAATTTCATTTTAACGATCGAACTAGTAAAGAGTAAAAGAATTTGGATCCTGTGAGGTATGGTTTTCTATGTGTATTTCTTATGTAAATATGTATTTTTGTATGACAAATCGATTGGTCGATTAGTAGATTTTAAATTAGTACAGTTACTAATATTTAAGAAAATAAAAAATATAAATGCAAGAGATGACAAAAGAACAATATCAAATATAAAAAAATCATTGATTACAGAGATTTTGCGATTTCAAATATTCACATTAGAAATGAGTGCAGAGTTCTAATTTGAAAATAGATCAGTACATTTTCCGATCTTAATTATTATTATGTATAAATAATATGACATCAACTATCATGACTTTGAACTTTTTTTTCAACATTGACTACAGATATGTTTCTTTATACTGTTTGCACTCCTATTATATTATAATCCCATTATTTT
Organism: Neoneuromus ignobilis; assembly: GCA_029203775.1. Lineage (NCBI taxonomy): Eukaryota > Metazoa > Arthropoda > Insecta > Megaloptera > Corydalidae > Neoneuromus > Neoneuromus ignobilis. The sequence continues at coordinate 5,030,417 of CP092098.1, read as the reverse complement.
TCCATTGTCTTAAATATCAGTCATCTTCCTGACTTGAAACATGCACCAATCGATTTGTCATAAAAAATACATAAGAAATAATACTTTACATACCCCAATACTTTAATGGTACAATGATTAGTTCCTCCATTGAAGCGAAATGTCAATATAATTTCCTATGGTGTAAATACAAAATGTCCAGCCTATATATATATATATATATATATATATATATAAGCCTATATCAGTTCACTATTGAACGAAAGCCTTAATAAATTTTACCATTCACTGATATTTACTTACATTCACCCCCTTGATCAGGCGGATTGTTGAAGATTTTTTATTTAAGGTTTATTCCCGATATTGGGATAGCCGTTCAAAAATGCTAAACTGCTGTTTCTGCAAACATGCGATGAAAGTTTTTAAGTTTATCAAGAATCATTATTCTGTTAGAACAGGAAGGTGGTCTTATCTTTATCACTGAATAATTTATCGGTAGACAGTCGTAACGCTGTTGACAATATCAAGATATAGGTAGAAGTATTCATCCATCCTTCACAATTCCTGTCACACACATACAGCCCCAAATCATTACGGATCCATCTCTAAATTTTACAACTAGAAACACACAATCCGGATGGTAAGCTTTTCCAAATCGGTGCCTTACGTACGAAGGTGGTCCCAGAAGTACCCGACCCAACAAAGAAAACACAAAAATTTTGGAAAAAAATATATTTATTTTTCAACATAATCTCCTTTCAGCTACATACACTTTTCCCAGCGATGTTCAATAAGTTCGATACCCTTTTTATAATAAGAACTGTCTTGCTCCTCAAAATACCCATTAACTGCCGACATCACTTCTTCATCGTTGGGAAATATTTGACCACTGAGCCATTTTTTCAAGTTTGGGAACAGAAAATAATCCGAAGGGGCTAAATCTGGCGAATAGGGTGCATGAGGTAGCAATTCAAACTTTAATTCATTAATTTTGGCCATCGCAATAACGGATTTTTGAGCTGGTGCATTGTCTTGATGAAACAACATTTTCTTCTTAGCCAAATACGGCCGTTTTTGCTTGATTTCTTCGCTCAAACGTTGCAATAAGTTCGCATAATACTCGCCGTTGATAGTTTTTCCTTTTTCAAGATAGTCAATGAAAATTATCCCACGCGCATCCCAAAAAACCGACGCCATGAACTTGCCTGCAGATGAAACGGTCTTCGCCTTCTTTGGAGCCGGTCCTCCCTTTTCAGTCCATTGTTTTAATTGTTCTTTTGTCTCGGGTGGGAAGTGATGGACCCATGTTTCATCCATGGTTATGAAATGGCGCAAAAATTCTTCTTTGTTGCTGTGAAACTTTGCTAAACACTCAATTGAAACATCTTCACGACACTGTTTTTGCTTGAGTGTGAGCAAACGCGGCACCCATCTTGCACACAACTTTCTCATGTCCAAATTTTCAGATAATATGCGATATACCGCACTTTTTGAAATGCTTACTATGTCTGCTAGCTCGCGCACATTCAGTCGACGATCATCCAGTACCGCTTTGTGGATTTTCTTCACCGTTTCTGGAGTTGTCACCTCATTTGGTCGACCACTGCGATGCTCGTCTTGGCATGTCGTACGGCCTCGTTTAAACTCTGCTACCCAATATTTCACTGTTGTAAACGAAGGAGCAGACTCACCCAGAGTAGAATCCAGTTCAGCTTTTATATTGGTTGGGCTGAGGCCTTTCAAATAAAAGTATTGTATCACGTAACGATGACCAATTTTCTCCATTTTCACAAATTCACTGACAACGTTCACTATTGATGGCTGCCAAACAAATACTAAACAACGTGACGTCCTCAAACTTGAAATATATGCTTATAGATTGTGTACTTTCTAATACAGTGATATTTTTCAAACAACTACCGCCATCTCTAGGTCAGGCCGGGTACTTATGGGACTACCCTCGTACATAGCCCCAGGTGTGTGGAAAATCCAAAAAAATCAACATAAATTCGGTTATTTTTTGTTTTCTAAAATTTTATTCAAAAACACCTCTTGTTTTCTAAAATGTTTTGGATAAAATAATAGTTAAACGAATAAAGTATTATTTCTATAATAATTTTATCTGAACAAAGTACTTCGGTTCAATCATCAGTCGTACAATTTTGGTGATTTTTTGCTAATTCAAAACATTTCTTTTTATTTATCTCATCGAACCAGGACTAACATCCTCTTAAACTTGCTTTTAACCAATCAGGGTGAAATTTCTAAGCCAATTGTGGAACTGAACTCAGAACTTAGTTCAGAAGAAATCTTCCTCCTATTTGCAATGAAAATCCGAATTGATTTTCTGTCATCACAAGCAGTAATTTTGCGTTTTTTCCTCGTTGAGAACCAATTTCAGCAAATCTAGAATACTTTTTTGAGCATTTTCTAAAACATTTTTCATGTTTTGCTTTTGTGACTTGGCTCCGTCATTCACTATTTAATATCATAATTTTCTCACATTTCTTTTTCTCTCAATAGTCAATTTCTGGCGGTCGTGTTTATTAGAATAACTAAACATTCTTATTAAAACTCCGTAATCAAAAATAACTTTCCAAACATTTCATCAACTCTCTGCAATTGAAATCACTTATTTCACAAAATATGTAAAAACGCGAACTGAAGACATTTGATTGTAATAAAAGCGGTTTTAACCAACAATAACATACAAAAACTAATTACAAAATGATATTTTTATTGAAAAAAATATTTAATAAATACGGTTTTTAATGATTTTTATAATCAGTTTCTATAATTTATGTCTGTGTTTTCATATATTTTTTTGCGATCTATGATTTCAATAATTAAACAATAATTCTATGAAAATACAAAATCGAACATAATTGAGAACATCGACGTTTAAATGACCAAACCCTGTATAATTGATAAATTATAATGTTATTTAATTCTATAGAACACAGTTTGTTTGTGAAATCAAATGTAAATATCGTCAATACTCAACGATTTTCTAACTACAATAATCAACTAACTGTTTTAGATCAGTGACTTTACTTCGATTTTGACTCGAAGGACTATGTTTATATGACACGAGTCGTTGAATCCCGGTCGTGGCGTAATTCAAACGAATTAACGTCTCGATAAATTTAACAATCGTGCATTTCGTGCACGATGACGACGAGCGATAATTTGTTATTTCTAGTAGATTTCATTTCTGATCGTTCATGGTATTTGGGTACGTTTTAATCAACGTACGAGCAACGCCATCGTCATTTTTGAACGAATGACACAGGATTATTTTCATTTTTTTCTAGCCGGTTTGAATTCGTGTAAGCGTACGAGTGAAGTGAATAACTAAATATACAATAAAATACGATATACAATGGATTGTCAGAAAACTTTAAATGGGAAAAGCGACGTCGTGGATATCGAAGCGAAAAATTTCACACCGGCTGGTGAAAGAAGTAAATCTCACGGAAATTTCTTTCATTGGCAACAACTAATGTTGATCTTCTGCAAGATGATTACCAGCAAAACTTCGTTCAAGGTAACTTGCGAAATAAACGAAGCAGGAAAATTCGATGACGTTGTAATATTTTACAAACGCAACGAAAAAACTCTATGTAGATTGATACAAATAAAGCACAGAGAAAATATTTCGAAAGCGCTCACGTTCAACGATCTCAAAACAAATAATCAGTTCAAGTTACAAACATATCTGGACTCTTACGTCAAAATAAAGGACGAAGTAAAATTCGAACAGAAGTACGGATGCGAAATCGAAGAATTAATTTTATGTACGAACGTCGATTTCGACGAAGATGTTAAGAAACACATGGAAGCCGTACAGGATTCGATATTTAACAAATACGGTTTTTATCGTGTGAAGAAGTTGTCGGTAACTGAATTTATAAAAGAGTCAAACGACGAAAAGAACGAGTTTTTCGGCAAATTACGATTCGCCGTGAAACAACCGCACGAAGATGATTTGAAAGACGGCATCAAAAATGAAATCCTTGATTATTTAGAAAATGAATATCCGGACGATAGCTACTCCTCCGATCGTATAGAAACGATCTATGTCAATTTACTAACAAAAATAATCTACTTCGGAATGAATCAACAGGTTCAAGATATTACTAATGAAGGTTATCTAAATTGGCTAGAGGAGGCGATCAACTCAAAAGAAAATCAGTTGTCTCTCTATCACAAATACAACTTATGTGTTTTAGCCGCGCATCCGTTACAATTCGAAAGAGATTCTTTGAAAGAACTCGAAAAGTCCGTAACTCAGAACGAATCGTCTTTGTCGTTAGTGATCTCGTGTGCCGACACGATTATCACCGTACAAAAACTCGTTCAGATTTTCAATCTGCAGAATTTACAATTTCGTTTGATTTTCGACGAGCAAGTCGTTGCGTCTACGTGTAAAATAAGACGCGATTTCTCTTCTTCAGATCGTTGCGAGTACTTGGTCGTCGTATGCAAATCGAATAAGAAATCGGAAAATGTTTTCAAAACTGTAAAAAGAATTCACGACTGGATAATTAAAGATTCGGATTTAAATAAACGGATCGTTCTCGTCTCGAATCCAGAAGTTAACTTTGAAAATGATTTGTCGATTTTCGGCAATCTTGTAAAATTCGAAGACCACGTCGCATGGAACGATTTAGATAAACAGACCAAGAATCAAGTACTAGAGAAACGGATCGTTTTTCAAGGACAACAGGTCCCGTTCAAAGACATCGATATTTCACACGTCCAAGATTCGATCAAAGATCGGGTTTTGTTCGATATCGCTCTTTCCGACAAATACGAGATAGGAAAGCCGTTCCACGATTCAAAAACCGACGACATGTCGTATTTTGTGCCAAGAACAATTCTTGTACTCGATTATATGAAAAATCCTTTCGAGATCTCTGAATCTGACCATTTGTTTGCCATCGAAAATATCGACGAGTCACTTTTTAGAAATTATATGTCGTCCGTATCGCCAAAAGATCGATCGAGATATTTTCGATTGAACTACAAGATGGCGTCAGAGAACTTTCAAGAGATTTCTCGTGATAATAAGGATAAGAACGTAACGTGGATTCATTTTGAATACAAAAAAAATTTTCCTTTAATGTTATTCCGTTGGAAAAAGAGTAGTCGGTCGATTTCTGTTATTAAGCAGTACTTTGGAACATCCTTCCCTCGTGAAATCAAATTGCAGACCATTAAAGATATCGAAAATAAATTGGTATTAGTGATCGGTAAACCGGGAATGGGAAAGACTACTCTCCTTTCTCGGTTAGCTACGCGATCGATCGAACGATCGCCAGACGTGTGGGTTATCAAAATCAATTTAAACAGTCACACGGGACATTTTTCTGAATTGTTAAAAAGTTCTAAAACGTTTTCAGATAAAAATGATGTCATCGAATTCATTACATACACTCAGAATTTTTGCGGTTTCGAAAAAGTGTTATTCGAGAGCTATTTTCGAATCGACAACAAATTAGTTATTTTGTTGGACGGATTCGATGAAATAGCACCGTACTACAAAAATATCGTCGTCGGTCTCGTAAAGATAATTCAAAGTTTTGATAAAATCAAAGTGTGGATTACGAGTAGACCGCATGAAACGGGGTTTCTTGAAGAACAACTCGCTGTACTTCCATATTACCTTTGTGAATTCACCGACGAAGATCAGCGGCAATTCTTTAAAATGCTTTGGAAAAAACACGTCGATGAAACGGATTCACGAATGGAGCGTCTAGAGACGTTCGTCGACCGTTTACTAAACTCAATTTCGAAATCACTGGATACCTTTTACGACTATGAAAATCCTACCAGTATTCCGCTGATATGTAAAATACTCGCCGACGTCTATACCGACGCGTTTATCAAATTCTACGAAAAAGAAACGGACGACACAAAAATTCTAGACACCTTGAATATTTGCGACCTGTATAAACGTTTTATAGAGATAAAATGTAAAATTAACATCGAAGAAAAAAGAGAAAACGACATTACTAAGCCTGGGAACATAACACTCGTCGATGAGGAAATAAAAAAAATAAATTCCAGATATAAATTGCTATGTTTAAGTGCCGTGTTCGGAAAAGAAGATGAGAAAACGTTATTAAATGAAGAATCGAAAAAAACAATCAAGACATCTTTGTCTGCTATTAAAGAAGGATTCGATAAGTACGGGATTGTTCGTTCGGTAGAGAACGACATTCCTGTGTTCGTTCACAGGACGTTCGCCGAATATTTCGCAGCTCTGTATTTGAGAGACTTCGTCGATGATGAAAAGAACAAAAAGGACGACCGCGTCGCATTCGTTAGAAGAACATTATTCGATCCAAAGTACAAGGTAGTCCGTCGTTTCTTCGATCGACTAATAGGAACGGATGACATCTTTAAATACGCACTTAACGGCGACAAGGAACAATTGAGGAAAATATTAGAGAACGACCGAAATGCAATTCATCGAACTGACAAATTCGGACGGAATGTCTTACATTTGATCGCCGGTTACGATCACACCGCGAAAGTCTGCAAATATTTAATCGAATCCGGTGCAGATCCGACTCAAAAAGATGAGTTGTTTGGATTGAAGCCAGTCGATTATGCAATGAAGTTGAAAGTATGGGGAAACGTTAACGAACTCATCATAGGAAACGAAAACGACGAAGTATTGTTAAGATCAATCGAAGACAAGGAAGAATTGATGTGCACTGCCGGAAAAAAGGGATGGACACGATTGATAAAGTGTTTGGTCGAAATCGGTAAAATTTCCATGGACACAAAGAACGAAAATGGAATATCTACGTTGTATTTCGCCGTAATAAATGGCCACGTTGAAACTTGCCGGTATTTAATCGAAATGGGAGCGGAAATAAAATATAATTTCGTCGACCAAAGATTTGTGCAAGAGCATTATAAATACGGTATTTATGAAAACGAAACACCATTCCACGTTGCTATTAGAAAAGGTTTCATCGAAATCGTGAAACTGCTTATAGAAAACGATAGAAACACAATCGAAGACATTTGCTACAAAGAAACACTCTTACACAAGGCCATGGAATCCGGTAACTTAGAAATATTGAGACTTCTCGTCGATCACGGAGCGAACGTTAACAGTGTGAACGAGGAAGGAGCAATACCTCTGCATATAGCCAGTGAAGATACAAACATCGATGTTATTGATTTATTGTTAGAACGCGGAGCAAATATCGAAGCGTTAGATAATCTTAAATGTAATCCATTAATGAAGTTCCTGAAGGTTGGAAATGTTGCCGTCGTTCGACATTTACTAAAGAAAAGAGCTGATATTTATTGCTGTAACGAATACAACATGACAACCTTACATCATGTAGTTATGTACGATCATTTAAATATATTAAAGGAATTAATAGTAGAGGATCCGAATATTGTGACAAAAATACGATTTTCAGAAACACTCCTACACTATGCTATGTCATCCAACAATATAGAAATTATCAAACTGCTCATTGAGAACGGAGCAGACGTAAACGATAGAGACGAGAGCGAAGAGACTCCCTTACATATTGTTAGATGGGACACCAAAGCTGAAATCATCGATACTTTATTGGAAAACGGCGCAGATATCGATGCGACGGATCGAAATGGAAACACTTCGTTGATCAATTATGCCAAAGTAGTTAATTTTTCCATCGTTCAGCATCTAGTGGAAAAAGGAGCCAACATACGTCACTCTTCCAAGAATGGCTCGACTGTTCTTCATCATGCAGCGTCCTGGGGTAATTTAAATGTGGTCGAAATGTTGATAAAACGCGATGCGACTATCATGAAAGATGCCAGTGTCATTGAAACAGTCTTGCACTCAGCCATGGAATTCTGTAAAATAGAAATCGTAGAACTACTCATAAAATACGGAGCAAACGTAAACGGTAGAAACAAAAACGGTGAAGTGCCGTTGCACATCGCTCATTATAACACCGATGTTAGAATCATCGATGTTCTATTAAAGTCTGGAGCGAATATTGATGCGACCAGTGATGATGGAAGCACGCCGTTAATAAAATACACAAATGCTAACAATTTAGAGGTCGTAGAACGTCTGATCGCTTTAGGAGCCGATGTACGTCATTGTCCTGCAAACAACAGAACCGCTCTCCACTGTGCAGCGGCCAAAAGCAATCAGGAAATAGTCAAGCTGTTTATACGACACGATCGAACAATCGTCGAGACGATCGCCTCCTCGAACACACTTTTGCACGAAGCGACGAAGTCCAATTATCTATTTTCAGTTATAGAGGTTATAAAACTCTTGATCGATCATGGAGCGGACGTAAACGACAGAAACGAGAAAGGAGAGACGCCTCTGCACATCGCTAACGAATATACGTACATCAACATCATCGAATTGTTATTAAATCGCGGAGCGGATGTCGAAGCGAAAGATAACGACGGAAAAACACCGATAATGAAGTTCGAAGATTACAAACGCGTCGAAACTGTTAAGCTGTTACGCACCTATATCGATAAGTCAAAGAAATAATCGAAATATCAAACCAATATCCGTAAACGAAGCAAATCTAAAAGAACGTACATTCGCCAGAAATTAAAAAACGACGACAATGAAACGATCGCTCGTTTTGAAACTCTGTAAAAAACAACCCGAACACTCTTTTTATTCCGGTACACTCGAAATAATGTTATATTTATTTTGTTGATTATTTGTTAAATTCATCTTAAAACAGAAAATCATAAAAAACCGAAACTATCTCCGGTATTTTTTTTTTGTATTTCTTTGGAAATTTTCAGACTAGCGAGCACTCTTTTCCACGAAAAGATGTTTTTTTTCGGCCCGTTAGAGTTTTCGATTGTCTGTGATATTTTTTATATTCTTTTCGATATGTCCGATTTGAGATTCTCGTTCTCTCACCATCGAATAGGAAAGAGCGGATATACGTTAAGATTTATTTTCATGCGAAACGTTTGTTGTCAAACACGAACTAAATTTATGTCTTAATTCAACGCAGACGAAACTTAAAAGTGAGATTCTAATACGTGTACTTATATTTGTATTTTCAGTCAACGAAAGTCTTCTTAAACATTCGAATCGAAAGAACTTTACGAAAAAAACAAACAAAAGTTAAAAGTCGACGTTTAGTTTCGATGATCCGACATCGACGAATATCTCATTATTCTTTCAACTGTTGATATTCATTTGTAATTAAATAATTCATGAAAAAATTAATTATTCATTCCGATACGAAAATTTCAATCGAAAAAATCATCGTTAATAATTAATTAAATTGCCGTGCATTCATTTCTTCAGAGACCCAATTTGTCGGAGAGTCTAGGATAATTTACACTTCAAAATATTCGAATAATCAAATTTATTCATCGTCAATCTAATCGATCAAATCGTCTCAACTCCCACAACAGCCATACTCGTCCAAATCGTGACAATCTCTCGACTTCGAGAATTCCTCGAGTAGAGAGTTCTTCAGATTAGGTAATAAACAACTATTCGACGATCTGTAAAAATTATATTTGGAAAAAACTTTTTAAAAATTGAAATTCCAAGTACAGTAATAAAATTCTAAACACTTTTCAATTCGATAAAAATAATACATTTTTGGAAATCAAACTTTTTTCAAGAAAAAGAAAAACGATTCCCTTTTCCCATACAAAAACACCAATACGTTTTTCTAATATTTCAAGTCGGTCAAAGAACTAAATTCCCAGAAAATATTCGTTTAACATTTTTACATAAGAAAAGATCGGAATTTGCCTTCACTAGGACTCTTATTTCAAAATGTCTATCGGTCGATTTATTCAATTTTTCCAAGTTTGTCACCGTGGCATAACCAAACGGACGCTCTACAAAGAGTCGAGGACGTGGCCGACGTGTTATATTTTACGAATATTTTTTTCATCATTCGATAGCTGGTTAACTTCTTCGGGCTGTTAAGATCATCGTTAAAATATTACGTTGTGTCGAGTTCCGCAGTGGTGTTACTACTAGACCAGTGATGGCGAACCTTTTTGAGAAGTAGGTCAAATTTTGTTCATTACTTTTTTTAATACTAGCCCGTGGGTCACTAAGTCAGCAGCGGCACTTAAGGAGGGGGGGGGGTAAGAAGGATACAAATAATTTGGAAAAACCAAAAATTTGAAAACAGAAATACTTGACAGTTGACCTTTTTTTTTGGTCCTCACTTTGAAAATCCTCTAACAAGATTTACGTTTCCTTTTTGCTTTACAACTGTTACTTTTGTAAGTGAAGAGTAAAAAATTAAGGTCGAGGTCAAACAATTGATATCAATGGGGTGATACTATGAATTACCACACCAGGTGACAACATGCCCAGTGGCGCCTCTGCACTGAGTATTTGAATGAACAAGAAATAAAGAAAAGCACATATATATTGTGAAATATTCTTTATTAATAAATATAGTTACAGACATGTGTATGTATAAGAAAGTTGATAAAAGTATATTTAATGCGAGTTCCGTTGTTGCTTATTTTCAGATAGTTTCTTAATATTATTTTCATATTTCATATTCATTAGTTTAACGCATTTCGCAGTCAATTCATTTCCAAGTTTATTTCTGTTGGTAGATTTTAAGAAATTCATCGAGGAAAACAGTTTTTCACGCGAATATTTGGACCCAAACATCGTTAAAACAGCATCAGCAAGTTTCTTCATTGATATAAAATCGTTTGGTAAAAAAACCCATACGTTTAATATAATATTTTCAATTTTTAGTGTGGGATCATTATTATCTGCATTACTTTTCCTTCTACTTCGAAAATCAAGTTTTCAAATTTATTTTTCCATACTATGCTGCCTTGAAATTCAACTAATTCCATTTCTAAATCATGAATACCTAGCCACATAAATTCGGTTAACTCCATTGTTTCGACATAAAATAACGTGAAATGTATTTTCCAAACTTTTCAATTGATTAAATCTCTCCTGAAACGCTTGTTTCATTTCCTGCATAATGATTGAATATTTTTCAAGTGCATGTTCTTGAATGCCAAACGTATTTTCAAAAATTATTGTGTTTTGAAAATGTTTTTGTAATTGAGGAAAATATTTCATGATTTTCATTTCCAAATCTTAAGTGAAGATATCAAGTTTCGTAATGAATATTGTAATATTTTCAAACATCATTCATACAATTCGTCCATTTTCCTGAAGTTCTTTATTCAGTTCATTGAAATGCCGAGTGATGTCACATAAGAACATTAAATCATTTAACCAATCTATATTTGAAAATTCGCATGACTATTGTTTTTTTCATTCCAAAAGAGCTTTATTTCTTCTAATGAATTAACAAACCGATTAAGCACTTGACCGCAACTGAGCCATCGAACATTATTGTATGTCAAAATCCCAGAATATTGGCACTCAATTTCTTCTAATAATTGTGTAAATTCTCGTTTATTAAGATTTCTTGCATTTATAAAGTCGATGACTTTTATTACAACTGGCATTATTTGGAAAATGTTTTTAAACCTTACTTCGCACTTAGCACTTGCTGATGTATTATGCATTGAAATTCAATCAGAGAATGTCTAATATTTTGCTTAAGCTGCTGAATAAAACCAATGTTTTTTCCCACCATAAAATATTTTTATTTTATTTTTTTAATATTTTTGATTGTTTGTTCTCTTTTATGATATCGAAAAGAAATTAATAAAAATCAACGCGTGGGTCATTTGAAAAGCCTTCGTGGGTTAGTATCCGCTCCGCGGAATCATAGGGTCACCACTACTGTACTAGACGATCCGTCGTCGCTAAAACTTCGAAGGAATCAGAAGAATGCAAAAGAGCCGTTACGGCTATGTACATTATCGTTAACAGTGAAATTCGATTTTACGACGACGGCTTCCTAAAATTAATCCGTTATTTTACTTCAAAATTTCATTTATACGCGAGCAAAGCAGGCATATTTTCAAATCGAGGACGCATCGACGCAACTACAGCGATGTTTAATGATTGAGAAATATGAAAATCAAACCATCACGAAACCAGTGTAAAGACTCCTTTTACAACTTCGAAACTAAATACAAAAGGCGGTTACTTCTGGAATAGAATAAAATAATAGAGGGTTCATCTTTCGGAATCTGACCCGGACTCATCGGACTGTCTATCTGATCAACATTTTCGATTTCTTCATATTTTTCTTTTATCTCGTGTTGTTCAAACGCTTTACAGCTAATCATCAATGTGGTCCGTTGCTGTTGTTCTGATTTTGGAACGAAAAAGTCGGATGGAATTATTGCATGTTTCATCGATTTTTCCAGCTGAAGGAGTATTTCGATACATCCGGTGAGCAAGAGTTGCAGATGCTCGTTCCAGATCCTTATTAATCCGGTGCGTAACAAAACCCAGAAAATTGCTTCTACACCCAGATCGTAAATTTTTACTGTCATATAGACAAATTTGACTTTTGAAGGAATCTTTTGAAAATTGTATATTGTCAGAAAATACAATAGTTTTTCCGTTTTTCTGCACAAAAAGCTTTTTGATGTCAAGTGAAACGACAATCTCGATCGAACACGACTAATTAAGCGATATAGGCGATGAATTGTGGAGTGTAAGACCATGAAGGACTTACAAAATTGTTGTTCAATACGAAGATTTAAGACACCGTTAGGATTTTGACTTTCGAATAATTTTGTGGATTTTCTCTTGAAATTTGCACGTGGTATGATCGGTAGTGCGTGAGGAGGGATCGGAAAGTGATTCTCAGTGCAATGTGCGTTGGTGAAAGATTTGACGATAAGATCGACTCAGTGCGCAGGATATTGTTGTTGGACAGGAGAGCCTGGATGTTGGTGGGGGTAGATTTTAAGAACGTTTGTCTCATAGAAAAATTTGAAAGTCTAGAAAGTGGTTTTTCGTTTTTTACGACGACGAAGTGAATGTGGTTTCCCAGTGGACTTTTTTAAATTCTATCGAATCGATCTCCGGTCCTCTACTTGAATCGACAGATGCGATTAACGAGTCTTTACGATTTTTAACGTTTTAAAGGAGGACTGGAAGTTCGAGTCGTTTGGAAATTTTTAGTTTACTGAATTATTTAGATTACAGAACTGTTGGAAGTGTCGGTGAGGGATTGTGAACGATAGTGTGGTTAGAATAGAGCAACGATCCGAGTCAAACTCGTCGATATATTTTAAGTCAATGTCCAAGGGAGAAAGCAGAGAGTGTAGACACTTTTTGTCACCGAAAAGTCCGACTCGATCTTTTTGTCTGTCAGGTCAATCTCGTCAGTAAACTTGATTTAAGTCAGGGACACGGCGGACGGATGTGAGGTCTTAGTAAGTTTCGATGATGCTGTGTGCTCAAAGCGTGAATAGCAGTTTTGGTAAGATGTTTAGTACTCTTTCTATGCTTTCCTAATCTATTCGAACGGATGTTAATACGTTTTTCATTTCTCAGGTCGTAGAAGTTGTTCATCTGTGGCACTTTGATGTAGTCTTCCACAGTCTCGCAGATTAAATATCCATTATTTGATTGATTCTGTGGCTGATTGCAGTTTCTTTGTAGAGAGTTTTTAAAACTGACAGTCGAGGATTCGAAAATCATTTATTATAAAAGTTTATACTTTGTTGTTATCAAACAACCTGGTTCTTTTTTTTAAAAAACGAACCTTCTCCAAAATATACGTAAAACTAATGAACAAGAACAATCGAAAGTGTACGGAGACTGTTTTGGTGTCGTGTAGATCAGATCAGGTGACAGATTAAGTGCTACCAAGGACTAGAGCAAAGCAGTTCTATAAATGAACAAGAAATAAAAAAAGTACACACGCTGCAAGATAGACTGATCGGAGAGAGATGAAAATCTATGAAAATATACGATTTAGCTTGCAAGGTATGTTCAAAAATATAAATTAATAAATTAAATTAAATTAAATATCGTATAACAAAGTAGCCAACAAATCCAATGTCATTGATTTCCATCCATCCAGATGTATTGCCATCTCCGTCGCCATCACCGGTTCCTGAAGAAGATATTTTCGTGCGAGGCTCATCGCCAGTTGCTCATCTTGCGGTTACGCTGTATCATAGATGGTGATTCCGACAATTTGCAGATTACAGAATTAATACCTATTATCGATTTGAATATAAGAATAACTAAACGAGAGTATACATACATACATACATACATAAACACGTGTAATAAATAATATAAATATCATATACACCTGGGTCTGTTTTTATGCGGTAGATACGTTCCGAAAAAATTCGCACTAAAAAAATCGCACAAAAGAAGACTTAACCACTTGCGCTGGCAATTAATTAACATGCGCGCGTGGCAAGCGAGTTGGTATTTGAAATATTTTTTTATAAAGTTTTAGACACACACACACACATTAACATTATAGTAAAACTCTTAAATTGATTAACAAATTTATTAATAATTTTTGAAAAGTAGTATTTCTTGGGTTTTGATACGTTTGCTATTTTACCGAATAGAATATACGTATTAAAAATTCCATATCCATTGATTAAAAGAATATTTTTCTGTAACTTTTTGTAAATTTTCTCATTAAAGGAAAAGATGATAAGAGCTATCTTGCAGGTCTACTCCACCCATACCATCATTGTAATCTAAAACTATAGTCGGTTTTGTAATGTTTCCATTTTGGTCGGTATAATTTCTATATTTTTTATGTTTTGTTGTGATCATTTCTGCTTTGGAATGTTTTGAAGAAATCAAATATATATCTTTTTTGTCCTTTCATTTTACAGCTAAGATACCATTGCAAGATCTTGATAGAACTTCAAATATTTTTAATATTACCGCTCCGAGATCTTTTGGCTTATTCTTTCTATTAGATCTGACTTTTCCGAGAGTATTATTTTTTTGCAAATATAATTTCCGATACAGTTTTAGAACCGAATACCAGTTATCTAATGGGATGTATCGAAAATCAACTAAAGGTGTACATAAATCCAGTACAACATTTTCTGGTGTACTATTATCAGAATAAAATAGTTCTTGGATAAAATAGTTCTCTATAATAATAAAAATAAATTATTGTGTCTTGAGGTTACTTGATTATTATTCAATAAAAATATGTAAAATTAATGAAGTTTTACAAAAATGCACTTGCATACCTTCAAAACAGAAATGTGACGCTTGCAAACTGAACTCTGATGCTATTTCAACTTAGCATCGATCACATCACGTGCTATGCACATCATATCGGCATTTGCTACAGATAGCAATCGACGTACATAACACGTCATTCCAGCGTAAGTGGTTAACTTACATTGAAAAATTAAGGATACGTTCGTAATTTTCAAAAACCGCATAAAACCAAAGCAACAAAGTGAAATTAATCTAAAATTCGCATAAAAAAATCAGGAAATAAAGAATGTCTGAAAAAAAATTTCAAATATCTAAAAAAAAATGATACAGAACAATTTTTTTCACTTAATTTTATTATTAACTATTTAATTTCATTCAAAAAAATATGTACATATGTGTAATTTATTTTACATTTACTCAAACATATTTGAAAATATGCGGGTTCGTTTGTGAAATAGTGTGAAATCAGATTCGTCACTGGAGGAAAAACAAATAACAGAACTAACGCCAACTTCTGTCTCGTTCTGTATTAATGGTTTTCGGGCGACAATTTATGTAATCAATGATCTAACTTTGAAACGATGATTTTACTAATTGTTTATGAAGCTCGCGATATTCAGACATACAATTATTTAGCTCTCGTTGGAATTTAAACGTTCGTTCAGAATTTGCGTCATTAACAAGAAAATGATTTTCCAATCGATTACAAAGTTGAAGACCTTCTCGAATCATTTTTTCATTAAAGGAAACAGGTTCTACTTCTGTTTCATTACCTTTTTCTAAATTTTCTACGGTATCTAAACTTATTGCAATAATATCATTGTCACTTAAGACATTATCCTCATGCAATTCGTCGATATCATTCTAGCTAAAGGAATCAAAACCCTGTCCACCAATATCATGTGCCCAAATAATGATTTCATCTGATAATACCGATGTTTGAATAGCTGCACTGTTTTCAAGACATGTAAACCAACCAAACCATTTTCCAACAGGCATTTAAAGCGTGTTGTTTTATTTGAGTAATAGCAAATGCAACATGATTTATACAGTCGAAGATAGAAAGAAATGTCCAAGCGTCAGTTACTGGTATTGAATCATTTTATAGTTTATCCAATATAAATTGCAAAGTGCGCTTAACGTAATATTGTTTAAAAAAATTTGGCAGCTTCTTCATCTGCTGATGCAATCGCGCCGTAATCTTCACTTTATGCAGTGGATTCCTTTTAAAAAACCCGGTTAACTATCTTTTGCTAGCCGAAAATTCCTTATCAGTTTGAGAAGCGGAAGTAAATGGCTCTGATTCCGTCATTTGTTCATAAAACTGAAGAGCTTTTCGTTGAATTAAATAACCGCTTAAAGGAATTCTTAAAAAATTCGTATAAAAAGATACAAAGAAGAAATATGAATCGCATAACTTCAAAATCGCATTAAAATAATCCGCAAAAAAACAGACCCAGCTGTATAATTTATGATCAATATATTAGGTTGGCAAGTATCTCCCTTCCGCTTTTTTTTTTTTTTTTTTTTTTTTTTTGTACATAGCTGCGAAATTCAAAAGACCAGAAGGCGGAAGGGAGATATTTGCCAACCTAATATAATATATGATCATATATTATTATATCATAATTGTATGATATTGTTTGAAATCAATTGTCTGATTATATAATTATCATAAGATTAAATCAATTGTCTGATTATATAATTATCATAATGATTATCAATTGTACTGATTATATAATTATAATAAGAATATTGTTTGAATTAATTGTTAATCATTTAATTAATGCGTGCAAGCACGCTAGTTCCCTCTCGCTCTATCTCCATAAGAGATGTGATATATAAAACAGTCTATAATATTATACATAAATATGTAGTTGGTCGTGTTCATTTATTGTTATTTATAAACAATGTGTAATTCTCGATAAAGGAATCAATAATGTGGAATAAAGTTAGAAATTATGTTAAAATACAGAGGCGAGTATTTTTATTTCCACAAGTAAGTCTAGAGACACGACGTTGCACGCACGATCTATTATTATTTTTCAAATAAACACATCGGAGCACAATTGAGTTTATTTATTACACCTTACTATTACCTCAGTCAACTGCACAATATTGAACATACATAATATAGATGCTTCTGCATGGAATCTATCTCTCTGTGTTTAAATTTCATTCGACAGTAATTACTGATGTGAATTTAAAAACAAAGTATAAGAAAATATATATTTATTACTGTTGCATAGAAAATCGTATTGCAAAAGTGGATAGATTAACAAATTTTTTTTGAAAAATGAAAAAAAATATTTTTGTTCAGCTTATTTTGGTACTAGAGATATTGCACTGATTGTTCATATTTTTTATATCTGTACTTATTGTCAGTTTCATAAATGTTTTTCTGTATGGAATCTATCTTTTTATGTTTAAATTTCATTTGAATATATTGTTTTTTAAAAAAAGTGCAATGGATAAAACCATATTTCCAACTATAAAAAATCATATTTAAAAATTAGTGAATAAATTAATCATTATTAAATAAATAATCATATTTCCAACTATAAGTGTATAAATAAAATGAATAATCTCGAAAAAATTGATTTTTAAAAATTGATAAAAATGAAAAATTATATTTTTGTTCAGCATGATATAACACTGATTGTTCTCAATTATTTATTATATATTTTCTCTTCATTTCAATCTGCCAATCTCATAAATGCTTGTGTATAAAATTTATCTCTTTGTTTAAATTTAAATGTATTTTTTTTTTAAATATAAAGGATAAAACAAAAAATATATCTATTACTTTTGTATACAAAATTATATTATAAACAACAAAATTATATTTTTTTTCATTTTTTTAAATCATAAAAAATATGAATTATAAAAAATATTATCATTATAATTTTTTTTTTTAATCATAAAAAAAGATTTCATTATAAAAAATATTAATTATCATTATAAAAACAAAATTCAATTTGTTTAAATCATTATAAAATAATGTGAAATATTAAAATAAAATTTGTTAATATCGAATAAAACACACAAAATAATAACAACAACAAAAATTACTTATTTCACAAACGAACGTAGCACTGAATACATCAAATATCTGAAAAGTTTAGTCAGCGTTAATGTTTTTCATTCAATGTTAATTCCATTTTCCGTACTTAAAAAATGTTTTTATTACTGGTTACGTACTCTTAAAACACATGTTAGATAAAGTTGAATAAAAACGAAAAATACTATAAATAAGGAATTGTATACGTTCAGTGTAAAAATAACGCTCTCTGTTCATTTCGAAAAGTTAATGCGGATAAACCAGGCAAATTTCCAAAAACCCAGATGAACATGTGGTTTTTGTTTTCAACTAAACGACTTAAACTGGGAACTTAACTAACTTATGAACTAAACTCAATCTATGTACAGTGCTATCCGTCGGCTAGGTTAGAGTCTGCGGATATATAAAGTATCTTAAGATGCTAATATATTGTAATCACCTGTGTATAAGTCGACGCGCCTCCCCGTCGCTCACATCCGGAAACATTTTCCTGTCCGATAGGCCCGGGACGATGTACCGGTTTAAACAGTCTCGGACGCAATTCCATGCCTGCCGCAAGCCCTGAAAACAACGCCGAGCGTGATCGTGCGAGTTATGAAACCCCAATCATCGATTATCACTTAGACAAAACATCTGAAGGTTAAGAAGTGAAGTCATCATCCGAAGAACAAATTCGTCGACTTAGCAATCCGACGAACAATGAACGAGTTAATTCATCCGAAGGACAAATTCGCCGACTTAGCAATCCGACGAACAACAACAGGATGCAGACCAGTTAACTACTCGTATATAAGCCTTGTATAAATTAAATTGTATTTAGTATTATTGTTGTATTCAAAGAATCATCTAATAAACTCCACTTGTGATTTTTTTAAATCTTTCGTAACACCGGAACCAAAATTTGCGTATCGAGCGACGGCGGGTATCACAACTTACGGTACACCGTACCAACTCTTCCCATTGGTGTTGGCTACGTAGGCGGGTTGGCCGATCGCGGATGAACCGTACGATCGCCCGGTCCTCGGCCAGAGAAAACATCTTCCTATTATCATTACTAAAAAAAATATTTTTTTTAAATCATTATGAAAAAATTATTTCATTATCAAAAATATTAATTATCATTATTGAAACAAATATAATTTTTTTAATCATTATAAAAAAATTATTTCATTATAAAAAATATTATCGTTAAAAAAAAATTGTATTTTTTTTAAATCATTATAAAAAATATGAATTATCATTATAATTTTTTTTTAATTTTTTTAAATCTTTATAGAAAAATTATTTCATTATAAAAAATATTAATTATCATTATTAAAACAATTTTTCTTTAAATCTTTATGAACAAATTATTTGACTATAAAAAATACTGTCGTTACAAAAAACTGTAATTGTTTACATCCTCATAAAAAATATGACTTATCATTATACTTTTTTTGAAACTCATTAGAGAAAAATTATTTCATTATAAAAATATTAATTATCATTATTAAAACAATTTTTTTAAATCTTTATGAAAAAATTATTTGATTATAAAAATATTATCATTAAAAAAATTTGTAACTTTTTTAAATCATTATAAATTTGTTTTAATTTTTTTAAATCATTACAGAAAAATATTTCATTTTAAAAATATTAATTATTATTATTAAAAAAATATATTTTATTTTAAAACATTATAAAAAAATATTTCATTATAAAAAAATTTTAATCATTATAAAAAAATTATTTTTTTAAATCATTATAAAAAAATATTTCATTATAAAAAGTATTAATTACCGTTATTACAAAATTTGTAATTTTTTAAATCATAAAAAAATATTTCATTATAAAAAATATTAACTACCATTACAAAATTTTTAATTTTTTAAATCATTATAGAAAAATGATTTCTTTACAAAAATATTAATTATCATTATTTTAAAAAATATTTTTTTAAATCACTATAAAAAAATATTTCATTATAAATAATATTAATCATTATAAAGAAAAATATTTTTTTAAATCATTATAAAAAAAATATTTTATTATAAAAAATATTAATTATCATTATTACAAAATTTTAAATTTTTTTAAATCATCGTAAAAATATGAATTATCATTATAAAAAAAAAATAATTTTTTAAAATCATTATAGATAAATTATTTCATTATAAAAAATATTAATCATCAGTGTCATAGTTAAAATGTATCGGTCGACGAGTCTCTGCCTTTTTTAAAAAAATAGCTGTGACAAAGTAAATGTCAAATGATTCGGATTATATCGTATATATATATATATATATATATATATATATATATATATAAATGAGATGCAGGTTTATAAATATGTAAATAATTTAAAAACGGTCAAAATGTTGACAATCAAGTCAAAAAGAGTCTCCGCAAGATTTTTAATGGCCATAATGAGCGTTGAATTCTACGAAAAATTAAAGAAAATTCGAAAATTAGCGCGCTAGAATTGACTTTAGAAGTTGAAAAGTGTCTAAATAAGAAAGCAAGTCCTCACAATGAATAAAAATGGGTTTCATGCTCGTACGAGTATTGCCAGGAAGAAACCTTTCATAAATCTAGCTAATCGCAACAAAAGGTTAAGCTTCGATCGGGAACATGTTAATAAGAGTTTTGATTGTTGAAAAGATGTTTTTTTTACGGACGAAAGCAAATATGATTTATTTGGATCCGATGGGAGAAATAATGTATGGTAGAAAACAAATACAGAAATGTCTGTAAAACACTTACGTCCTACAGTCAAATATGGGAGCGGTCATATTATGGTACGGGGGTGTATGTCTGCGAGAGGGGTTGGAAATTTAATTTCATAGATGGAATTATCAATCAAAATGTCTATATTGATCTATTAAGAAAAAAATAAAAAACATAAATGATGTTTAATCCTTTAGATGTTTTCAATGTCCATAAGGGTTGATAAAAGCACGCGTCATGTATTATTCGTGCTTTTAAGAGTTCGATTTTTATTTGGTAATAATAATGATTAAAAATGACCTTAGTAACTCATGTTGTTCGAACTGTTTACTTTGTAAATATTTGTCTATCATCAAATTTTACGTTTATGATAGCTAGAACTATTATATATTTTTTATTATTTGTGAATATGACAATTAGTTTTATATTATATCATGTCGTCGTTCGGACGGTATATTTTATTCCCAATATGATAAAAAAACAGAAAAAATAAAAAAATATTTAGTTATCTTTTCATTAGCAATTGACTATTTATTGAAGATACTTTAAGAAAAAAAATAATTTTATAAAGAGTATATATATATATATTTATACAAGGGCCGTTTGATAAGTATGGTAAAAAAATAAAGAAAACTAAATAGAAAAATTTAATTAAATTAAACAATAAATAAATTTACCGTACTTATCAAACGACCTTCGTGTATATATATATATATATATATATATATATATATATATATATGAGTGTGTGTGTGAGTAAATTATTTAATTCTATATAATTTTATAGAATAAAATGAATATTATGTATAAACCTGATTACAATTTATATTTTTAAAGTAATTATGAAATATCCAGTATGGAAGAAGATTAATAAATAAACATGTTATTTTTTATAATAAATTAAATGAAAAAATGTCAAAGCCACTGCTTAAAAACTTGTGATTTTACAAACATTTAATTTTTATCAGGACAACGACCCCAAGCACAAAGCTCATAAAATACGTAGTTGGTTGTTATACGACTACCCCAAAGTACTGGAAACACCAACCATAATCACCTGATATAAATGTGATTGAAAATCTATGGAATCGCTCAGAAGTTGCCATTAGAACACACACTATTAGTAATAAAAATGATTTTAAAAAAGAGTGTTAGGAGAATGGAAAAATTGATCCAGCTTATTGTGAAGAATTAGTTAAATCCATCCCGAATCGTTTAAAGGCTATGAAAATTAATAGAAACCGCTGTACTAAATACTGAAATAATTCAATCGATTGTGAATTTTAATTTAAGAAATAATTTGTTAGTTGTACGAGTTTCATTTCGATGTGTTTTTGAATGATTTTTCAGAATTCGTACCATTTTTTGGTCTTTAAGTGTATACTTTCTTAACACAGCAGTTTTCAAGCGAGAGTATTTCATTTTGATGTATTTTGTGTTCATTTTTCAGAAATGGTTACTTTTTCTGGAGGAGAAGTACTGATTTACGATTGAAATTTTCAAATATAATAAAAATAACCTTAATAAAAAAAAATGTTAATATATAAAAATATATGTGTAAAATTATTGGAAACATAACTCTGTATGAGTTTCACTTTGACCCACTGTAGGTCGTGTGTTCGATTTTTGGATAGTTTCGCGACTGCTGGACGGTAGATTGTGACAAACGTCATTTACTTCATGACACAAAGAACCGATGATAAATCGGTGTAGGTGTGAATGCGTATATTTCGTGTTGATATAACAAGAAAGATACGATAATCGTCCAGGTTTTCCCCATCTGTATGATCCACAAACTGCGATGTCGAATTGAGAATTTTATAACGATTTAAAAATAAACGAATTTAGAATTTACGATTTAAAAATAAACGAATAAACGAATCCATCCTGAATCGTTTAAAGGCTATGAAAATTAATAAAGACTACTGTACTAAGTACTGAAATAATTCAATCTATTGTGAATTTTAATTTAATAAATAATTTGTCAGTTGTACGAATTTCATTTTGATGTGTTTTTGAATGATTTTTCAGAATTGGTACTTTTTTTGTGTCTTTAAGTATTATTTTATGATTTATTTATTGCTATATGATAAAAATATCCTTAATAAACAATTTAAGTCGAATATAAAAGGGATTTTTCTTAATTTAAAAATTTATTGAACATAATACTGTAAGAGTTTCACTTTGACTCGCTGTATTTTTTATTTTCCACCCGACACACGACGTACCGACCACGAAACACAATCGTAGTACGTACGACTGACGTCCAATAAACAAAACACGTCGATGTGGCGATGCGCGCACAAGGCGGCGTTCATATTATACTACAACTCGTGTCATCCGACCCCTCCGACTCGACACAGTACACGTCTATGTTAATGGTCGATTTACACGAGAACCGTAAGACCTAATCAAAGTCCGTAACCGCCATTCGAACCCGAATAAAATTTACTACCAGATGACACCGGTTTGAACCCGAGAAAAACATTTTCGATTTATCTACACCGATATTTGGATACGGTGCGATTACACAATTAGAGTTTTTATTAAATTGCGTGAGAACCGTCAGTGATGGATCGAATCGGCGTACGGCATTCGAAAGAGGATGAAATTTACCACCGGACACGTGTATACTCGTACCTGAAAATGTCGAACGAGGCGCGGAGGAGGTTGAAAATTCGAGCCTGGACGTGTTTCAATGTTCGGGATGGACGATTCTCGAAAGATGATAGTATTTGCTGTATACACCGGCTATTTTGTACGACCTTGGTGGAATTTTGAAAAATGGTAATACTTTTAATATACTTGATATAGAATTGATTCGAGATGGAATGAAAACGATCGAAGTTGGGATATTTTCGATTAGATCAGTCGAAAGGGCATTGAATTTACTGTATAAAGTCATTAGTTTAATTTATCCAGAGCCGGATGTATAACTGTAAGAATTTTTTTTGGAAGACATTCAAAGACAAACATGTTAAATCTGCAGGTATTTTGTTTTTGTAAAATCACGGGGAAACTAGAAGAGATAATTGGATTTCGTTCAGACCACACGAAAGGGCATTAAATTTAGTATAAAAAACCACTAAGTTTATTTATCCAGAGCCGTACGTGCAGCTCTAGATTTTTCAAAAATCATTCCAAGTTCAAGACAAGTACATGGTATATAAATCTGCATGACTATGGTTTTTGTTGAATTATAGAAAAACAAAAAGAGTTGATTAAATTTTGTCAACGTCATTCAAAAGGGCGTTAAATTTTGTATAAAAAAACATTAATTATTTTCATCTAGAGATGCATGTAAAGATCTGACGATTTTTATAACAATAAAATAATAACAATATAATAATATAATAATTTTTATAACAATATAATAATAAGCCGTGTTGATAACAATCGAGGGGGCTGGTTGTTTACATGACGACAATAGATTCGACTGTTGTGACAAAATATCTTACGTGAATAGAAAACGCGACTTGGTGACTCGATGGCGATCGTTCCGAGCAAAGCGCGTGTACGCCGACGTGAACGAGCACAACCCGCCCGATTACCAGGACTACGAGAACCACGGCGTGCAGTGAGCGTCGCAGGAGGACTACCAGCACACGCGCAAGATCGGCCGCGGTAAATACGGCGAGGTGTTCGAGGCGATCGACAATAACGAGGAGAAGGTCGTCATCAAAGTGCTCAAGCCTGTCGAGCGGAAGAAGATAAAGCGCGCGAGATCAAAATACTCGAGAACCTGCACGACGGAGTCAACAGTCAAGCTGCTCGCCACGACGTTGTACTCGTGACCCGAGTGGTAGAACTCGGCGAGACCGAACGTCGTAGCGAACAGCTTTTGACTATGTTGACTTCGTTGCGCAGGTTCTCGAGTATCTTGATCTCGCGTTTTATCTTTTTGTACTCGACAGGCTTCAGCATTTTGATGACGACCTTCTCCTCGTTATTGTCGATCGCCTCGAACACCTCGTTGTATTTACAGCTGCATTACTGTCGTCTACGGTACGCCAATGTTCACGAGATACGTGCCGTTCGCGACGTTCTTGCAGCCGAGATGTGACGAGAAAACGAGTTCAAGGTCGTCGATTTCGACGATCCGTTTGAACACTTGGCCGTCATCATGTCGTCGAGCGGCACGAACGGATTGCCGAAAGACGTCGCGTTGTCGCACGGCAACATCATCATGAGCATGGAGATGCTTCGGTGCGTGATCGCTCGAGAATAATCGCTATCGATCGCGGAAATAACCGACCGTTCTTCTCTTCCAGGAAAATCGAGGTCGAGAACGTCAACTTCATGAACATGTCCACGTTGTTCTGGATGTCCGGGTTGATCGTCATCGTGTCGTCGATCGAGAAATGCTTCTGTCGGATCCTCACGCCGCCGTTCGAGCCCGAATACTGCCTGCAGATGATCGAGAAATACGAGGTGAGTGTTTTGAATAATCGAGCGATCCGATTTAACGATTCCGATCAACTGTCCCGGCGTTTTGGATTTTCTGTTCGGCGTGACGTACTACATAGAAATGCTCCGGCATCCGATTACGATCCGGACAAAGGCGACCGACCGACGGAAGTCGTACGGCTGTCTCCGCAGTCGAAAAAGACGACGCCGACCCGTTTCGATCGTAGGAAGGACAAGACCGCCGGGAGATGTACCGGCCGTAGCTACGAACCTAACCTCACCGGTAAGTTCTCGTGCCGGGTGTGCAACAAACGGTTCGACACCGACCGGCAATTGACCCGGCACGAGAGCGTGTCGCACGGCGAACACAGGCACGTGTGCACGACCTGCGGCAAGTGGTTCACCGAACGCGGTGTACTGAAGGCGCACATCGTCGCTCTACACGCGCCGCCGGCGTCCGGCCGACCGTTCCGCTGCCCGTTCTGCGACAAGGCGTACGTGGCGAGGGCTCACCTGCGCGTGCACGTCCGCGCGGCGTACACGCGCGAACGCCCGTGCGGGAAGACGTTCTGTTGAAGTACTGATCGCAGTCGTCGCACTTGTACGGCCGGTCGCCGGAATGTATCCGCGAATGGTGGACGAGGTTGGTCTTCGTGACGAACTTCTTACCGCAGACCTTGCACGTGAACAGCCGGATGTCGAAGTGGATATTCTTCCGGGATCGGGTTTCTTCTTGGGTTCCGGGTCGCGTGCCGGACTCGTGCCGTCGTCGAAGTCGAGGTGGTGAGCGCCGAACATCTCGACTTGCACGTAATCGTACACGTCGATGTCGGGTGATTCCGGGTCCGGCTCGACGACTACGTTCTCGAACGAGATAGAGCACTCGACGATGGAAACGACTAACGATGAAATCGAAAAACCTTCCGACGTGCTGTCGATCTGTTATAACATGGGCGACGAGCTAGAACCGGGCGAAGCTCTTGCCGGCGATGGCTCCGTTCAAAGAATCCTGCTGAAATATTACTATGGATAATTTTTTTACAACCCTCCCATTTACTAGCACGACATTTACTATCTTGAAAGTTGACAGTTGTTGGGACATTGAAACGTAATAAAAAATATATTCCTGCAAAAATGACACAGACAAAATCTCGAAGAATAAATTCTTCATTATTTGGCTATAACGACATTGGTTTACATTGAAACCTTGACCTATAGTATGGAAAATTTCACAAGAAATCAACATCTTCAAAAATCGTTTCTTTTTGTTTTCAATCGAAGGTCGGTTATAAGATAAGGCAAAATAATGATTAAAGTTACATTTTCGAACATAGAACAAACTTTATTTACATAAAACACAAATTTAATCGAAAAATCTCCCCATTTTTTCATGTCAATTAAAATATCATTATTTTCATTTTTTTATCAATTTCTCAAACGTATTCACCACGCTGACCAGCTGGTCTGGTAAGGAATACATATATACATTGGCTCACGTAAGTCATGGCACACATGGGTAAAATATAAGCAATTTATTGATGTAATTCGATGAAATCGTTTACTTAAAAAATATATTTAATTGAATTTATATATATATATATATATATATATATATATATATATATATAAATATATATATATAAATATATATATATAATATAGTTTCAGCAACATTTTGTAATGAGTAAGACAGGGTCGGAAAAACCGTCCAATGAGATAAAAAAAGACAGTGATATCCAAACAGCGAAGTCTAAACTTCACTTCTTCGCCGCTACGAACAGTTTGATCGCATCGTACCAAATTAACTGATGTACAGTACTCTGAAAATCATCATCAATGTTTTTATGGATGAACTGAAATTTTTGCTATCTCACTTTACGCTGAAAAAATATTCTCTGTCTTACACATTGCCCTTACGGCATTAACTTCAACGTGAAAAAATGACACACTATCATTTATATTTGGCGGTGTTTCATTTATATTGATTTTAGTGTAAATATATTTTTTTTTTAATATTGAAATGAAATAATTAATTAGAGTTATTTGGCAAATGTCGATTAGTTTTTAATGATTTTGTAATAACTACGATTATGCATCACTCATATATATATATATATATATATATATATATATATATATATATATATATAAATTATTGTAGATTTTGAAAAATTCGCCACGACAATGAGATTAGTTTAATAGAATTTCGTACAAAAAACAATTTCTAGTAGTGAATATTATTGTTTTTATGAGCAAATCAACTTAAATATGTTGAATAATAAATGATTTTATTAAGTAACAAAGTACACATGTTACATGTTCGAGATTACAAAAAGAAGTGTGCTGAATAAGTGTTACAAAGTATTACAAGTCATTCGACTAGTACGACATCTGTCGATTTATATGGAATTACATTTGAATTTGTTAAACAATAATTTTGGTTTAATTATAATAAATAATGTCATTATTTAACAGTTTTGAATGATTGGGCGTGAAATTGGCAATTTATAATAATTTTCTAATAATGTAAATCTGGTTCACATTTATATGTACAATAATGTATAATATGTACAACCTTTTCGAATCAATATTTAATAGAGACTGGCACAGTGGAGAAGTGCTCGGTCTCGTATGTTGACCGACTCATGTTTAAATCCTGAGTCCGGTATCTCTAGTTTATTATACACGTATAATATGGCCATTATTTTATATATACGATATATCCAAAAAACATAGTAAGTACAAGTTTTGAAGTTGGAATCGTGTGAAGACTTATAGCCTCGTGGTTTGAGTGTCTCGCTTCACGAGCCGACACTTTGTCGGTTTCGGCTGTCGTGGGTTCGAATCTAGCCGCCGAATGGTCAATTTAATAGACGGTGTGAGAGCGCTTATTAATGGGAGGACTTTAGAAATCAGTCAATGCTCAAAAAGCAGAAATTTAATGAATTTATTATATATATTATTGTTGTCTGTTCAATTTTTGTACAGTTATCTCTCTACTCGTATAAAAGACTAATATCAAAACGACAATTATATCCGATGAACAACGATAAGAGATCCGCCTATGCACGTTACTATGTGCTGTTTTTTCCTTTTTCAACATCGTTGGTGATATAACATCATTTACAACATGAATATCAGAAGAACGTGCTCGCTTTTACAAGAGAATAAAAAGACGAGATTACATAAGCACCGGTCGTCCGATTTTGTATCTACGTACGGTCAATTGACTTAGAACAAGCGGGTCGTCGCTATGAATGTTGTGCGTTATTATTTATTATTATTTTTAATATTTATATATATATATATATATATATATATATATTGTTGTGATGATGATAATACACTAGTGATATACATTGTTAATCCATCGATCGAGTTTGTACGAGTTCGATTGATGGTTTTAAAATAGAATTAAATGGTGAGTAAAATTCAATGATATTTTTTAATACAGTGGTGAGTTGTTTATAAGAGACTAACGATATATATATATTATTTATTTATATACACGAAGGTCGTTTGACTAGTATGTTAAATTTATTTATTGTTTAATTTAATTATATTTTTCAATTTAGTTTTTCTCATTTTTTACTATACTTATCATAGGATCTTTGTATATATATTTACATATATATATATATATATATATATATATATATATATATATATATATATATATATATATATATATATACGAGTGTGATCAAAAAATAAGGTGAATTTTTATTTTTTCAAAGAATATTTATTTATTCATCAATTTTTATTATGTCCCCTTCAAAGTAATCCCCCTCGGATATAATGCACTTGTGCCAACGCTTTTTCCAATCTTCAATGCATTTCAATACTGGATTTTTTGTGATATAGTGCAGCTCCTCTTTCGATGCCGTCTTTATTTCCTCGATCGTTGCAAAACGCCGTCCTTTCATGGGCCTCTTCGGTTTCAGGAACAAGAAGAAGTCACAGGGGGCCAGGTCTGGGGAATACGGTGCCTGCGGCATCATTAGTGTGTTGGTTTTAGCCAAAAATTCGCGCACAAGCAACGATGTGTGAACAGGGGCGTTATCATGGTGCAAAAGCCAATTTTTGTTTTTCCACAAATTCGGACGTTTCTGGCGGATTGCTTCGCGCAAATTGCGCATAACTTGCAGGTAATATTCCTTATTTACTGTTCTACCCTGTGGCAAGAACTCATGATGCACCACGCCCCTGCAATCAAAGAAAACTGTAAGCAAAACCTTCACATTTGATCGAACTTGGGGTGCTTTTTTTGGTCTTGGTGATCCGGAATGCCTCCACTGGGACGATTGAGTCTTAGTTTCGACGTCATAACCGTATACCCATGTTTCGTTACCTGTTATGACCCTGTCGAGTAAATCTGGGTCGTCGTTGACGTCATTCAATAGCTCTTGGGCGATGCTCATGCGACGGTTCTTTCAGTCGAAATTGAGCAATTTCGGAACAAACTTCGCTGACACACGTCTCATGTCTAAAACACCCGTTAAAATTGATTGGCACGAACCAAACGAGATGCCAATATCATCAGCAATTTCTCTAATGGTAATTCGACGATTCCCCAACACTATTTTCTTCACTTCTTCAACGTTCTCCTCAGTTGTTGACGTGCTGGGGCGTCGTTCTGGAACGAGGTTCGTCGTTGGTGTCTTCTCGGCCTTCTCGGAAGAGTTTATACCACTTGTAAACATTTTTTTGGCTTAAAGTAGACTCATCGTATGCCACTTTCAACATTTCAAGTGTTTTGGAGCACTTGATTCCATTTTTCACACAAAATTTAATGCAAACTCTTTGATCCATGATTTTCGACAGCGGAAAATCGTGGAGCCTGCAAAACACTTCTAACTTTTATGCCTCTCAACAACAAACTAAACATGCTACATAGCTGAAATTTGGAACATATATTCGAGACGAGTGTATCAACATAACCAAATAAAAAAATCGAAGATCGAACGGATATAGCCCGCTAAATTTCAAAATTCACCTTACTTTTTGATCACACTTCGTATATATATATATATATATATATATATATATATATATATATATATATATATATATGGCCGATTATGACTCGCAACGTCATAATCGGCCATATGCAACTGTGTAATAAAGAACGTTACGAAACGCTGTTTTAGTATTCATCCGCTGTGTTCTTTTAACCTTCATGGAGATAAGATGTGGTGTCGTTCTTATGAACATAAATTCATGTCCGGCAATGGGGAACATTAACAACTTGTCGAGGATAGTTATATCGAATTGAAAATCAATCATCATGTATGTTTAATCAATTTTTTTCATTTAAAATATATTTATATATATATACAACATATATATATATATATATATATATATATATATATATATATATATATATTCATATTCATATTCATATTCATATATAATTATCTATACCATTTCGATATCTATAATATTTGGATATCTATTAATGTACGCATTTGTTTCATAACATCGCTTCGAATCTTGTGACTTCACGCGGCCTCTATAGTCTTATGTCTTTGCTCGCAATGGTCGTGTTTGTGTACTTCTATGTGACATCGAATTCGTCGATTTTTATACAAAATATGCAGTGGTCAATTCGCAAAAGTTTCGAAAATCGTTTGGCAATGTCCGTCGTACGTTTTGTGCTAATTTTTGTACGTCCGACTAATGCCAAATGTGTGCATGATCATCTTTTGTCGTCCTACGAGTCGGACGGGTCCCATCAAGTGAATCGGCCATTCGGTGATTCTGTACTTTTGTATTTTTTTTTTTTTTTTGAAAATTTATTTCATATGTATTTTCGAGTCATTCTGGTTGTTATTTTTTTTGGAAATTTGTTACATTTTTCATAATATTTATTTGTTTATATATATATATATGAATATATATATATATGAATATATTATATTGTCAAGTATCTCCCTTCCGCTTTTTTGCTCTTTATTCAATGCTTTATAAAAAGTGTTACAGTGATCGGATTTAGTTCAAATATGCGCCGTTTTGTTCGATAATCTGGTTCCATCTAGACGGCAACTTCATAATACCCCTCTTGTAGAACCCTCCCTCCTTATTTGCGAAGAACTCGGACAGCCACTTTTCACAAGCCTCTTTTGAGACCAACTTTACACCACCAAGGGCGTTCGCCATGGACAGGAACAGGTGGTAATCACTTGGCGCTATGTCCGGGCTATATGGTGGATGCGATAAAACCTCCCATCCGAGCTCCCGTAGCTTCTGACGAGTCACCAAAGATGTGTGTGGCCTGGCGTTGTCTTGGTGGAACACTATACCCTTCCTCTTGGCCAATTCTGGACGCTTCTGGTCGATCGCCTGCTTCGAGCGGTCCAGTTGTTCGCAGTAGATGGTAGAATTAAGCGTCTGGCCATATGGGAGCAGCTCATAGTGGATGATTCCTTTGCAATCCCACCGAACGCACAGCAAAACCTTCCTGGCCGTCAATCCCGGCTTGGCCACTGTTTGGGACGATTCACCGGCCTTCGACCACGACCGTTTTCGCTTAATATTGTCGTATGTGATCCATTTTTCGTCGCCAGTCACCGTCCGCTTCAAAAATGGGTCGAGTTCGTTCCGTTTCAGCAGCATATCGCAGACGTTGATTCGGTCCAGAAGGTTTTTTTGCGTCAAATCATGCGGCACCCAAACATCAAGCTTTTTTTTGTATCCAGCCTTCTGCAGATGGTTTAAAATGGTTTGGTGACTAACTGCCATCTCCTGGGCGATGTCACGAGATGTCACATGCCGGTCTAACTCGATGATTTCCATGATTCGATCGGTATTCGTCGTCACAGGTCTTCCGCCGGCTGGCTTATCCACGGTGTCGTTTTCACCGGCTCTGAATCGTCGAAACCATTCCTCCGCGGTTCGAAGTGATAGAGTACCATCCCCCGAAACACTATTGATCTCACGGAACGTTTCTCTAGCGGATTTGCCTTTAACGAAGGAAAACTTCAAAATAGCGCGAACTTCGGCGTTAGTGAACTCCATGTTTACACGTCTATAACTTTTGAACGCAGTATCCAAACTAATCATGCATAGCGTCGTTTTGTAGGTTATGTAAAGACCTTTCAAATGATGTATAGTGTTGCCCGATACGAGCTCTGTAACGCTTTGTACATAGCCGCGAAATTCAAAAGACAAAAGGCGGAAGGAGATATTTGACAACCTAATATTATAATATTTGATTCCAATTAGCGTGATATTTTTCGATTGTTACAGTTTAGCAAGTTTGTAAAGAGCAATATGTCAATTCTAAGAATGATGATGTTGAAGATATGGATTGTGAATGGGATCATTCCTCGTATTGGACCTGGTGATCCTAAAGTGGACATCTAAAATGACACTCCTATTAAATCATAGGCATTTATCCAAGACAGTCAATATGGAATCGAACAGTGATACTGTAATACGGTCATTTTGTATGTTTGGAAGATAATTTGGCACTTATATCAGGTAATCAATTTGTTATTGGAAAATTATTTTTAAAATTTTTACCAATTGATTATTAGAGTTTGCTCTTTTTTAAAGGAGTTTGGCAATGAGCTGTTCAATCGGTCATTCAGATCAAATGAAAATTGTATCCATAGAAGTAGTGGTAAATATGAGCAGGAATGTAAGGAATTTAAATGACACCATCGATGATGTTTGACAAAAATTATTTACACAGTCGAGGAGTCGGCCATTTCACATTCTTCCAGTGTTGTCAGATGAGGTGAATATTTCAATTGTACAATTTGTATTGATAGTTCTTCGTTGTATCTCTTCTTGAATATTAATCTTGTTTGTTGTTTTTAGGTAGTGAAGAGTGACTCTAGTGTTGTGTGATAAAAAGTGAACTATTTAAATAGACCTCGTCACTGAAACAGTAACAGTGAATACTGTTTGTGTGCAGACTTGGAAATGATGAGATGCAGAGATACACGTTTGTATAGCACGACGCACCCCATCACAGGTTTAGTACATTTCTTTGGCCATCATGAAGACGGGGT
Source organism: Neoneuromus ignobilis (assembly GCA_029203775.1). Lineage (NCBI taxonomy): Eukaryota > Metazoa > Arthropoda > Insecta > Megaloptera > Corydalidae > Neoneuromus > Neoneuromus ignobilis. Next base: position 4,997,140 of record CP092098.1, on the reverse strand, counting down.
TGTATTTGTTGATATCTTTAGAACTGTTCGCATATGTTTAGCTTTGCACCGCGATATGTCTTCTCAGTTAGGGTTTTCAGACGCGGCATCCGATTCTGGGGGCACTCGTCGTGTGGAGCTATCTCATGCCTGCTACGTTCTGTAGCGGGCGAGGGATGTACAGTCCTCCAAGCACGACCGGACCTCATCACACGAAACCATCGAGGTACTTGCTAAGCCGATGAAATGGTCAATCGATGTGGCGAACCGCGCGTGTGACGTTGCCACGGCGCCTGCCGGACACGTCGGCGACGAAATCAGGACGGACGGACGGTCATCGGTTCCATTGCGCGGCCCCCGTCCGTCGTTCTTGTAATGGTGTACTGAAGATGACAATATCATCTAAATATAATAAACAGGTTTCGTTTCGAAGGCCTCTTAAACATTGTCCATAACTCTTTGAAAAGACGATGGAGCATTTTTTAAGCCAAACGTCTAAATTCATAATGTCCATTTGCTATTGAAGAAGCTGTTTTTTGAATATCGTGTGGGTCCATTTCAATTTGATGGATTCTAAGGTTGTGAAATATTGACTTTTGCCTAGTTTATCAAGAATATCTGTTATAATATTGGTGGGGGGGGGGGATATTTATCGTCAATAGTTCTATCATTTAATTTTTGATAATCGATCACTATTCTCCATTTTTGTTTACCTGATGCGTCTAATTTCTGAGGCACTACCCAAATGGGGCTCGACCAAGAGGATGTCGATGGTTGAATAATGTTCACTGGTAACTTTACTATTTGTTCTGTTCTAGGTGGTATAGTTATAATATAATTTTGCTTTTTTAGCTGATCTTTCAATTGTGTGAATCCTTCACTTTCATATATGATAGGGATTTGTGTTTGTTTCGATTCGAGTAATTTGTCATCTGAATTAACATTTAATTTTAGTCGTCTGAGTAAATTACTTCCTATATTAGACCATTGTAATTTTTTACTAAATTTAAAAAGGTACAATTTGTGTAGATCGTTGACTTTAAAAACTTCGAAAACAGGAATTGTTATTATTTCATTGTGAAATATAATATTATGAGCAGTTTCTATAGTGAAATCTTCTCTTGACATTTAATTTTTGTAGAGTTCGTATGCTAATTCCGGATTTATCATACTTTTCGAACTGCCTGTGTCTATCAAAAAATTCGCGTTCAATTCGGGGATATAAATTATTTTTGTCGAGGTTTAAATGAAATACGGTGGGTTGTTGTTTGTCGAGTAATCCGAGTGAAAATTTTGATTTATTAATTGTTGATCATCATGGATTGATATTTGATCGTTGAAGTTTGGTGTTCGATCATTATAATAAAGTTGATTGTTATAATCGTCTATCGATTGATTTTCCATGTCATACGTATGGTCATGTTCGATATATGTATTATCGATTTCTAGATTTTGGTCTTCAAAAGGGTTTTCGCATTCGTTGTCTATTTGATTTTGGATTGTTCGATTGAATAATTCGTTTTGGGTGACCGTTGGACGTGAGAATTGTTTAGTATTTCCCGAAGATGTGTCCATAGGTTCATCAAAACGTCTTATGGGATTTTGAATTTGTCTCGCGTATTCTTTATTTTCTTCACTATACTTAAATTTCGGTTAGGTTGTGTCTGGGAATTATTCGGTCTCCACATGGTGTTTCTATATTGTGGATTTGATTGGAAAGGTTGCGAAATTTGTTTCGGTTGTCGAGGATCGAATTGTCCGTATGTCTGTTGAAAATCAGTCTGAGGTTTTACTGGTGTGATACGCTGAATAGGTTGAACAGTTTGAAAGTTCAACTTGTTACTTTTTTGCTGACTGTAAAGGAAGTTTTCTTCCTCTATTAATAGGGACATGGCCATTTCTAAACTTTTTGGATCTCCAAGTCTAATATTATTCTGTATTTGTCCAGATAAGCCACGGATGAAGGTTTTTAATGCAAAGTCATCGTAATTTTTTAAGTAAATGACTTTTTCGTCTTTAGTGTAATTCAATGTGTTTAATTTAGAAATAATTAAACTTCTCGCGTCCTGGCAACGTATTCCAAAATTATACATGGGTTCGTTTTTGTGAGGTCTTAACGTTATCAGGTCTTGTACCGAACAGTAGATGGTGTCCTCGGTTCCGATGTTTGATGCGTTGGCGATGTGTGTCCTCGGCAACAAACTCACTCGAATTTAAAAAATTGAATTTTCATGGTTTTTAGCTTCACGTAATTTAACTATAAAAATAGGCCGTTTTTCGCGATTTTTGTCAAAAAAACATTAAACGTATCCTAACGACTGCGCCAGTTATTTTTTGGGTGTGATTTATTCGTTTTTTAAAAATGAGTTTTGAACAAAATTACGAGAGACGTAATTACGACCCTTTACAACGATTGTACAAATAATAATGTCACAATACATAGCTTAAGCTAGGCTTATATATGATCTTATAATCTACAACGGATGTTACTCAGATGATTCTGACGATGTATTGTCTGGAACTGATAGGCGTATGCCGCGTCGGATGAACCGGGTATATAACACCTCCCTTCTCAAAGGCGAATTCGGGGGTCTTCCTGTTGTTTCCCCTATATTTGCATTCGATCTGATGTTTTTACATTTTCATTTCTTAATGAAAAATGAAAAATAATATACAATATTATCACAAATATTACAATATATAGAAAAACAGTCCTTAAAGTGCTGCAGGAGTGTCACAGACGTCGGCACGTGCTGCATCATGGATAGCACGTGCAGCAGCACGAACAGTAGTGCGCGTCGGTGATGAGCCGAGTGCCCTTGTTCTGGAACACCTGCAGCGATTTGGTGTTGTTGGGGTGATATGCCCAGGCTGGACTCTCGTACACGTCACGATCGATCGAATGCAGCTCTGAGGTAGAGCGTACGCTTACTTCTCAGCGACAGTTTCGACTTCCTATTCAGCATGGGGTACAACCTGCAGAGCTGCGCCTGAGCCTTCGAGAGGACATAGCTAGTATGACTCTTGAAGTTCAGGCGACGGTCGAGTATGACACCGAAGTACTTAGTCTCCTCCATCCACTCGATCGGTGATGACCCGTTAAGCTCGAAAGAATCGAGTCTAAGGGGCAAAGTGGACCGTTGCGCACTTGTGCACGTTCACCGTCACTCTCCACGTTCAGACTGGCAGCACCTTGTCACTTCAGTTTCTATTAGAGGACATATACGTAAAGCTACTTGAACAGGTACATGTATTTTTAATTTTTTTATGATCGATATCAACTTCGTCGAAATCATCTTTCCACGCGCGTTGACCGCGCAGGCGAGTTGGCCGATCCCGGACGTGATGAACAATCGCCCGGTCCTCCGCCCCAGTGTACCGTGGGCCTAAACAGACAACGGTCGGCTGTCAATATCTTGCGACGGGATTCATACGGGATACATTATTGGACGCACTCACCTTTGAATTATCAGTCGGGCTTCTTCGTCGGTTTAAACACTTACGTGGTCATCGATGTTTTCGTTTCAGAACATTTTGTTGTTTTATATGACGATTTTCCGATTACTTTTGCTCGACTAAGTTTGCCTTCGGACGATTCTCCGCTCGACGTCTCGTTCCATTTTCCGACGCGCGCTCGTTCCTCGCTGATCCCGAGGAATTCTATTCATTGTTTGCATCTTCTGCCGTCCTTGAGAAAAAAATCTTTAATTTCGGTCTGTTGGCTGATCCTTAACGGTCGTCGCAGATTTCCCGATACGGCGGTGGACGTTATTGCAGCTCGCTTTTGAATTTTTTGTTCCGTTCAACGGACGGGTCTCCGTCGAAGAGAAATGATCCTAGATTTTTACCTGAGCTCTGGTTTTGATTTTAATCCATTAACTCGACAATGTTCGTCGCTGCCGTTCTCCTCAGAATCGACTTGATTTTCAACATCCGATGCCGTTTGCAGTAAATCTGCTCGCCGATTTTTTTCCTCCATCGATAAATCTCGAACGTTCTGAATAGCCATATCGGCAGAACCATCTCCTCTGATCGATTTAGCGAGTGCTAATATGCCACCGATTTGATTTTCTGACGATTCGAGCTCGTTTTCTGTTCGAACGGACGATGGCCAAATCGTCATATAAATAGCTCGTCCGTTCGATTTGACGCGGATATAAAATCCTAGACTGATCGAACGGGGAAAACATGTCATAGAACGAGCGTAACCTAGGATAGGTTTAGGGCAATCGGATATCACGTAGCTGGCGGGATCGGGCGGAAGGGGATTTTCATACGATCGAACCTCTTATTGAGCATTTTAATGCTTCATCAGCAGAAAAAACATCTTGTTCTGTTAAATTAGGGACGTTTGTAGCTGCAGCCCGTTTGGGCCGTCAGAGCTAGAGTTCCAACTCCCCCTAGAAAAGTTTCTGACTCTAGTCGCTGAAATTCCTGTTATGTCGCTTGATTCCAGAAATATAGATTTTCCTGTGTCCCCATTGGGACCGATGCATGCGAGTTAGCGAGTGCTAATTTGCCATTGATTTAATTTTGAATTTTTGAAAAATCCACTTGATCGTTAATAAGATTAATGAATTAAAAAATAATTGAAATTGAATTGAAATCAGAAACATTTTTTTTTACTACATATCAATGCTTCTGGCCGCGACGATCTCGGGCTCTTCTTCGCAAACCAAGAGCATCTCCTAATTTTTTATTAGTAGCTTCTGCTGCTTCTACTCTGCGTTGTAGAACTGCGTTGTAGAAATTCCTGTTATGTCGCTTGATTCCAGTTATATAGATTTTCCTGTGTCCACACATTGGGACCGGTGCATGCAAGTTATCTACCATCAGCGGAAAAAGCATCTCGTTCGGTTAAATTAAGTATTGTGAGTTCTTTTCCATCTTCCCTAATGTCGACGACACACTGATCTCTAGGACGATCTGCTAAGAGATCATATAATACTTTCTTATAAATTTCCATAAACGATACGGTTACTTTATAATCGTTTTCATCGTCATACTCGATTTTCGAAAATATATCTGCGACTGCACAAGGAATAACTCCCTTTTTACTTTCACCACTGTAATCGGTACCCATAGAGTGGGTTTTTCCAGAATCTGTCTGACCGTATGCTAATATAGTTACATTGTATCCGTCAAATAATCTTTGAATATTCTTTTTAATCGCACTTTCATACAACTCTTCCTGCGATGTATTGTAATTAAATACATAATCAAAATTGAATACTTCATCTTTCACTATGACTTGTTCATTTGATATTGATTTCAATATCGACTGTCTGCCTCTCGTAATTCCTGGTTTCATTGGAGGGCAGATACGTAAAACGACTTCAATCGGAACACAATCCGCCATCTAGAAATATAGCTTTTCCTGTGTCCCCATTGGGACCGATGCATGCGAGTTAGCGAGTGCTAATTTGCCACTGATTTGATTTTGAATTTTTTAGAAATATCCACTTGATCATTAATAAGATTTATTTGTTTTAATGCAATATTTGATTGAATTTCTAGTTCTTTTATTTGCGTATGCAATCGAACAATTTCAGCCTTTTTTGGTTCTTGATGAATAATCGGTTTATTGATAATTTTCCGACTTTATCTGCATATCTGAGAGTAGCTAATGTTTCATCTGTATGAAAACCCTCAGAACTAACAGCTGCAGCCCGTTTGGGCCGTCAGAGCTAGAATTCCAACTCCCCCTAGAAATGTTCATTTTTAAATAGAAAAGAAACATTAAATGTACGTACGTATATAAATAAATATATATATATATATATATATATATATATATATATATATATATATATATATATATTCGTATAACTGGAATGAGCAATTTACAATTTATTACAAAAATTAAAATCCACCTACCTCTAACAGAATTTCAGTAAATTCACAAACAATACAACGTTTTTTTAAACACTGCTACAGCACAGCTAAAAACAAATTGAAAATAATATTCTAATAGATAACCGAATTTCGAATGAACAGTAAAAAGTTGCATAACATACCTCCCACTTTTCTTCAAAGCCAGTTATTATTTACTGGAACATTTGTTAAACCCCGACTTAACGTGATTTGACTGTTTGGAAATGTTTATATAAAAAGTGTTTTTGGAAATAAAGTGAACTTGTAGATTTTATAAAGATTGTTTATTTATTAGTGTTACAACAGTGACACATTACGATTCCGTCGTATGGTCGGATGTAGATTGACATTCTTCCTTGCTCGGCGTATTTATACTGCCGTCAGAGCTAGAGTTCCAACTCCCCCTAGAAAAGTTTCTGACTCTAGTCGTTGAAATTCCTGTTATGTCGCTTGATTCCAGAAATATAGATTTTCCTGTGTTCCCATTGGGACCGATGCTTGCGTTTGGGCGACAAAGCTCCATCTCCTAATCTTTTATTAGTAGCTTCTGCTGCTTCTACTCTGCGTTGTAGAACTTTTTTTATTTTTGCATGACTATTTTTCATCATTATCATTTGGTTACGTAGTTTTCTATTTTAATCTCTCAATTTCGATATATCTCGTTCAAGTTCAACTTCCAGCGCCTATGCTTATCAGCTTCGCTTTTCGTTAATTTCACACGTTTTACTTTTGCTCGTTTCAAATTTACAATTTCATTATTTAATTGCTCGAACTTTAACTTGTATTTGTCTTTAGACTCGATAGTTGTTGCGTGTTCTGTAACTGATTTACTCAATTCAACTATCTGTAAAGATAACTCTTCGAGTCTTTTCTGACGTTGTTCGGATAACTTCGAAGAAGTACCGATAATTTCAGCATTTTTAATTTGTTGTAAAAGTTCATCCTTTTCACTTTCTAATGCTGTTAACTTATTTTTACGCTCTTTCATTGCATTTGAATCTTGCATTTCTATTTCTTTGAGTTGTTGTTGTTGTTGTAGTAAAAACTCTTTAGGATTTTCTGCTATTAATGCGTTTTCAAATAAAGAAGTGTACTCTTTTATAGTATTTCCCAATTGTTCGTTTTCTCGGCGTAAATTTTCAGAATCGTTCGAAGAAAGAACATCGGTTCCACGTTCCAGAAGATGAGTTTCTAGTTCTTTTATTCGCTTATTCAATCGAATAATCTCAGCTTTTTGTGGATCTTGGTTGATAACCGGTTTATTTTTGATTTTCCTAGCTCTCTCTGCATATCTGAGAGTTGCTAATGTTTCGTCGAGATTAACACCTGCAGGACTAACACACGCAATCATCAAAGTAATCGAATTACCGCCGAGTGAATCTTGCAAAAGACGTGTTAATTTACTTTCACGATAATTTATAAATCCAGTATTTGTTCGAGATTCATCACCGAGAGCAGATATCACGTCGTCGAAGGCTCGAAGATCTTTATTTATATTTATTCCTTCTCGAATTCTATCGACACTGGCCTTCGTTTTCTTCGATCTCTCCGATCCTGCGAGATCCACTAGAAGATATTTTGCTGACGTAGCACTGTTTTCGTCATTTTTGTTCTGTCGATGTAAATTATAAGATTTGCTAGAGCAGGATCACGGTAACAATTGCCAGCTCTTATTCGACTCGCCGACACTCTTGATTTTTAACGAAAAGCTTTGATGTTGTCCGTGCGTTTTGTGAACAGCGGGCTCGATCAAGAGAAGTAGAGGGCCGGAGTGGCCCACACGTGGATTCCACGTCAGGCGCAACAGGAACGGGTGGAACGGAAGGAGCCGATTATACGGGCTGAGCGGGAGGATCGAATGGAGTGATCGGAGCGAGAGGAACTACAACAGGAATATGCCAGAGATGCGCCGCTGCATGGCAAATGTAAAATATGAAATCTCGTAACTGAGCAAGTGTTTGTTCTTGAGATATTGCTACATAATTCTCGAAGCCATTCTTCTAATAACACTGCAGATAAAGCAATATTATTTATAGTCGATACGTCTGAAAACAATGTTTCCGACTGGATTATGAGTGATATCACGTTGTCTAAAGCTCGAAGATCTTTATTAATATTTACTCCTTCTATCACCAGTGGCATTGGTTTTCTTTGATCTTTCTGATCCTGCGAGATCCACGAGATGAAATTTAGCTGGTGTAGCACTGTTTTTATCATTCCTTTTCTGTCGATCTCGGATCAACTCGGTCCATTCGCGCTGTCCGCGCAGGTGAGTTGACCAGTCGCGGACGTGATGGGCTATCGCCCTATCCTCTTCGTCTGTGTACCGTCGTCTAAACAGACAACGATCGGCCGTCAATATCGTGACGATTACGCGACGGGATTCGTACGAGAAGACGACGACATCGTGCGAGTTCATCTAAGGAAGATCGTTCTCCCGACGTTGTGTTCCATTCCGATTTCCGGTGGCGCAGTCCGACGCCTCGTCTTTGTTTTTCCGGGTCGGCGTATGTGTTTAGCTAAGGAAGATTATTTGCCGGACGTGTCCCATTTCAATTGCCGGCGACGCGTGTCGTCTTTGCTTTTTTTTCGCTCGTCGATCGCGGACGAACTCGACGATCGCCCGACAAACATTCTCTATTAATAATTAAAAATACTTTAATCTAGAAACAACTCAAAAAAGTCATTATCGAATATAGTGCTCTGGACACACCTCCTCGAAGAAGTTCTTATTGGATATATTGCTCTGGATACATCTTCTCAAAGAAGTCATTATTGGATATGTTTTATTGATATTTTGTCAGCTGATTATCACTAAAACAATTTCTCAAGAAATGAGTATCATTTTAGAAAAGCATTTGTATGATTAAATTCTAAAAAATGAAGAAATTCATCTTGTAAAAAACGAGCATAAAATTATATATATATATATATACATAATACGTCATGTACATAGAGTTTAGTATACACACTATTCGACCTATATAACACAGATGTACAATACTTACTGCTGCGTAGGTTATATTTTCGAGTTCATGGTCACTGATTGTTGATTTCCATTACTCTGGTTCTTTTATCTTGGCAGTTGTAAGAATCGAATTTATTTATGTTTGAAGAACGTTAATAAATGCACAGCATTTGTAAACATACCTCTATAAAAGCTATATATTCTTGTCTATAACTTTATAAAAAGTGATCCAAATGAAACTGACGAATATAACCTTCGATTCCGATTTACATATTTCAGTCTCATTTGGACCAGTCTATATTAAACATGTATTTTCAAATATATCAGATTTATTAGAGAAAAATCTAATGTAAATAATGATGAACAATTTTCACATTTTTATTACAAAAAATGTGAGGAAAAAGATACAGTTTTAATTTCTTTTTTATTTATCGTTTTTAATACATAAAATATATTTACATCGAAAACGAATTCACATTTAGATCAGTATAATTCCTTAAAAGACATGATATTAGCTTTATAAGCACATCGTACAAAACTAATACATATATAAAACTAACATATATAATTATTAAATAAATAGCCTCAATGAACTTTGATCGAGCTTGAAAATAAAATTATATATCGTAACATATAAAAACAAATAATAATTATTCGAATACTCGACTCGTATCGATTGATTTTTAAGAGTTCATTTGTCACTTATTTTTCATATATTTACATAATTTATACGATTTAGAGATTTAGAGGGCCGATCCGTCGAGCTCGGGGCGGAACGCGGTCGCCTCGACCCGGGCCGCAGGAGGTCGACGGTCGTGCTCGTCTACCGTCGAGTCGAGATGCAGGACTTCATCCTCGATGGGTCGACGCCGGCCGACGTGGCGGTAAGCCTGCTTTCGTACGAGATTCCGAAGACCGTGCACAAGCGGTCCAGGTGCCCCTCCCGGGTCGTAGGAGGTTATCTGTGGAACTCGTAAATGATGAAGGGCGCGGTTGCAGCTGTCTTCGTAACATCCTCTGTGGTGGCCAGGATCCGATGGTATTGTCAGGTTGATTCATGTCGTGTCACAAGCAAAATAAAGGGGGGCGAGGCTCCGAGAACTTGTTAAAAACAGATATTGTTTTTAAATCCATACGAGCGACTCTTTTTTGTATTAAAAATATTCACATATATACATATATATATATATATATATATATATATATATATATATATATATATATATATATATGTGGCGGTCACGCACATCGGCTGCGGGAATCACCACCGCACACAACAGGCGACTGAAACAGTCAGCCGCACACGCTGACTTCACCCAATCAGCGATGACGGTGGAGTCGAGCGTAAAACAGCCAATTCAGCCGACTCAGCAGAAAATCTGCATAAAAACCGTGCGACCGGCAGACTCAACAGCCAGTGTTCCACTGAGCTCAACCGAGCCGGAACACTGAGCTCACAACACAAAGGAGTCAGGCAAGCAGAGACTCAAGTCTCTAGCCCAACAAGAAACCATCTGGACATCCACGTTAACCACGGGAAATAAATGCCGTAGTCATCTGCAACTCGGTATTTCATTTTCCGACAAACGGCGACAACCGAGTCGCCACATATATATATATATATATATATATATATATATATATATATATAGATTTGTGTATATATTGAACACGAAATGAAATATAACTATCTTTGTTTTAATAACCTTACTTTAATAATTTTCTTCTTCATCGCTGCTCGGTACGAGCAAACGTAAACGTTTTGTCAGTTGAATGATGTCGTTTTCACTTTCCGAATCCTTTTTGTTGTTTGCATCTTCTGCCCTCTTTAAAAAAAATCTGCAATTTCCGTTTGTTTATAGATCCTTAATAGTCATTATAGATTTCCTGGTACGGAGACGGATGATTTTGCAGCTCGCGTTCGAATTTTCCACTTCTTTTAACATGTTGTTTCGTGTTCGACAAGTGTCATTCCGAAATTGTCATCGGTAACAAAGTAGGGTTATTGAAGTGACACTTTTGAAATACAACTTTTGAAGTGAAACTTCAAAAGTGGTTACTCTCTAAATCCTTTTCGTTGTTTGCATCTTCTGCTTTCTTTAAAACAAATCTGTAATTTCCGTTTATTTGCTGATCCTCAATGGTCGTGTTGTAGATTTCCTGGTGCGGAGTTGGACGATTTTGCAGTTTGAGTTTGAATTTTCTGCTTCCTTCGACGGACGGATCTCCGTCGAAGAAAAACTATCCTAGATATTCAGCTAAGCTCCGACCTATCCGTGATTGTTTTGCTGGTTAATCCATTAACTCGACAATTTTCGTCGCCGCCATTCTCCTCGGAATCGACTTGATTTATAATTTCCGATGCCGTTTGCCGACTTGTCTCTTCCGTCGATAGGATATCGTAGAGCGTCATGAACAACCATCTCTGCAGAACCATCTCCTCCGATCGATTCAACGAGTGCTAATTCGATCCGTCGTCGGTATAAAATCATGAGCGGAAAACTTGTTAGGGAACCACCGTACCTCGGATGGGTTTAGGGAAATCGGGTATCACAGAGTTAGCGGGATCTGGCAGAAGGGGATTCTCATACGATCTGGTGATATCTTCGATTTTGATTTCACGAATGTAGCCTGTACGGTTTTTGAAGTTTTGATTGAGCAGGGGAGGTACGGATGACGGCACGGGTCGTGGCGAGCTACTAGCAGTGCCTCCGTCCGGTTTGTCTCAACTTTCCGGTAGACGTAAAACTTACCTCCTGTTCGCCATTTATTGAAAAATAAATAAATAAATAGCAATAAAAAAACAACAACAAAAATTAAAAACAAAAATATATATACAAAATGAAAACACAAAAAAAAATAATAAAGTTTCCAATGTTTATACATCAACAAATCGCTTTGAGAAATGATAACATGGGACGAAAGTGCCGTTCGCACAGCCACGAAATCCATCAAAAAAGAGTGGGGAGAAATATTGAAGCCTACGACGCATGCGCGCGCTCTTAAATAAACATTTTGTTATTATTGCAAAACAATAGCACAGCACGATTAATTTTTTATTGAATAAAATTTACTTGATCGGGGTTATATTCTGGTTATACATGGTCTTAAGTGATCGACGAGATCGTGGACCATTGTTGTATGGTCAATTTGAAATTAACAATGCGTTCCATAAATGATAACACATGAGTACAGATTAACAGTACTCTGATCCGTCCACTTCTCAATTGTCCGGTCTGGAGAATGATGCCATCGCTGTTGAATGCTGATGGAATCTTAGGTGGTGTCATTGCCGGTAACTGTTCGTCGACACAGGTTTCTAAAGTTGTGCGCAAGACTCTGTAGGTTCTAGCATAATACTGGTAGCATATAATGCTCACACTACCTAGAGCTTTGATGGTGCGCTTGAACAAATTAGAAACTGGAGCTTTGATGATATGCTCCGAAAGTTTAGAAACTTTTAGTCTTCTAAAAAGTGTCTCACGGACATTCTCGCGCGGTTGCACGAGGGAATGGGGAGGTTGTTTCGCCTCATTGCCTTCAACTCCTTCGGACTCATCTCCAATCGCGATGCTGATTGGGTCGATGTTCTCACTTCCGATATCTTTGTGCACATCAAGAAAATCACGAGTGCTAGAAGTATCACGCATAGCGTGATCAATATCAGAATACCCGTCTGATCGCAGTTCACAGTGATGTTGGGACTGATGGTAGTCGTTATCACTGGTTGGTGAGTCATGGTTGATGGGATCTGGCGACAGATGTAATCTCCCTTCTGGCAAGTCACTCCGTTGCAGGAAAACCCAGCTAGGTTTCCTATACAGTTCTCCATAATTGGACGAACTTTCAAAGGATGTGCTGGTGAAAGATGATAATGTAGGCCTTTTTATCTGATATTTAGATAAAATAGATGATTGAATTAGATCGTCAGCGATCCTGTTGGCCTCCTTTTGCCGTTGTTCGGCTTCACTCAGCTCCTTCTTCTGTTCAATATGAATTTTAAACTTAGGACAAGGTACTTTAGGTCCACAGATACAGTCTAAGTCACTACAAGTTGGACTAGAGACTAATAAAGATGTACCGTATTCGTACATTGGTGCTAACTAAGCATTATATAAAATAATGGGGCCGGAGGAAAAGGTGGGGCTGGAAGAGGTTCAGCGGCTGCTGGAGGTGGTGATAGAGCGATGGGAGAAGGACGGGCGACAGCCACATTGAGGTTCCCGGTCGATATTTACGATAAGAATAACACGTGAGTCGCGCTCGTACGAGTTTATTTATCAGACGCACTCACCTCTGAATTATTTGATGAACTTGTTCATCGGTGAGAACGGGGAACCCCGCCCCGTCCTCTAGTCCGGGCAACAGGTACCGGTTGAAGCGGTCCCTTACGCCGTACCACGCCCGCTCCTAACCCTGAAAACATTTCATCGAGCGTGAACATACGTATCGATATCTCAACTTACGGCACTCCAGACCAGCTCGTCCCAATCACGTCGTCCGCGTAGACGAGCTGGCCGGTATCGAACGTAGTGAATTATCGCCCGATCCTCCTCGTCTGTGTACCGTCGTCTAAACAGAAAAAGGTAGCCCGTTAATATCATGCGACGGGACTCGTACGAGAAGACGATGACATCGTTCGAGTTCATCGAACGAAGATCGTTCTCCTGACGTTGTGTCCCGTTCTGATTCCCGGCGGCGCAGCCTGACGCACCGTCTTTGTTTTTTCCAAACGATTACTATTCCGGGTCGTCGAACTCAAGTAAGTTTATCTCCGGACGATTCTCCGCTCGACGTCTCATTCCACTTTCCGACGTTGCAGATGAACTTGGTGTCTTTGTTAATCAACGATCGCTTTCACTGGTACGCGCTCACCTCTGTGTGATGCGACGGGCTTCTTAGTCAGTTACCTCGGGGAACCTCGCCCTGTCCATTAGTCCGGGAATCGAGTGCCGATCCAAGTTCCCAAGTTAGATTTATATTTTGACTTCTTTTAATTCCTATAAGTCTTATTATCTCTTAATGTTCCTAGGGACGTATGATATGACCCCCCCCCACCCGCTCATTGTGCGTCTGCTTATCTGATTTTGTCTTCTTATATATATTTTTCGGTCTATTATGTCTGCGTATTATCTGGGAAAAATTTACAAAAAACCCAGATGTCTATGTGTGTATAATAGATGCTGCTTTACTCCAGCAGCTCACCGACCCCCCTTCCCGGTCGAGTTTTATTGCCTCCTCGTAGACGGTTCTGGATGTTGTTGATATGTGGTCTCGTCTACTGAACACGGAGACGGGCCGATGTTAAGGCGAAACGTTGGAATCCCCGTTCCGGAGGTACACGCTCCGGATGCCGCCGCTCCGGAGGTCGACACTCCGGAGGTAGATGGTTGCGGCGACGTTGCTCGGAATCTACAACAAAAAGAACACGTTAATCGTACTCTGATGACTTTATTCACAAATACGCACGCACCTCTTCTTGGCTGGCCCCTCGGCTACAGGAGACGATGGTACAGCAGCCGCGGGAGTAGACGGTGTAGTTGGTGCGGAGTGTGGAGCGAGAGGAGTCGGAGGAGTCGGAGAAGCGAGTCGAGCGGGGGGAGCGGGTTGAGCTGGAGGAGCGAATGGAAGGAACGGATCGGGAGGAACTGCAAAAGAAAAGTACCCAAGACGCGTCGCTTTATCGCGCAAGTTGTTAAGAGCGTGTTTGAGCTCGTTGCCAAAGTGTATCTCAACGGCTGCGATCTTGTTACTATCTTCTATAAAGGTGCGAAGGAATTCTATTTGAATGGCATGATGTTGTGGTAAAACAGGGGCCGGAGGAAGAAGTGGGGCTGGACGAGGTGCGACAGGAGCCGGAGGAGAAGGTGGGGATGGAATAGGTGCAGCAGCGGCGGCGGGTGGTGGGGAAGGAGCGGGAGGAGGATGACGGGTGACGTCTGCGGCGAGGTTCCCCGGTCGATATCTACGACAAGAATAACACGTGAGTCACGCACGTACGAGTTTATTTATTAGACGCACTCACCTCTGAATAATTTCACGAACTTCGTTTTCTGTTAATCCGGGAACCTCGCCGTCTCCTCTAGTCCGGGCAACAGGTGACGGTCGAAGCGGTCCCGCACCCCATACCACGGCCGCTCCAAACCCTGAAAACATTTCGTCGAGCGTGAATATAACGTATCGAACGACGGCGATATCACGGCGATATCGGCCTTTAATATCATGCGACGAGACTCGTACGCGAAGACGATGACATCGTACGAGTTCATCGATCGAAGATCGTCTCCCGACGTTGTGTTCCGTTCCGATTTCCGACGGCGCAGTCCGACGCCCCGTCTTTGTTTTTTCCAAGCGATCACTATTCCGGGTCGTCGAGCTCAAGTAAGTTTGTTTCCGGACGATTCTCCGCTCGACGTCTCATTCCACTTTCCGACGTCGCAAATGAACGTGGTGTCTTTGTTAATCAACGATCGCTTTCACTGGTACGTGCTCACCTCTGTGTGATCCGACGGGCATCTTAGTCAGTAATCTCAAGGAACCTCGCCCTGTTCATTAGTCCGGGAATCAAGTGCCGATCCAAGTTCCCAAGTTAGATTTATATTTTGACTTCTTTTAATTCCCATAAGTCTTATTATCTTTTAATGTTCCTAGGGACTTATGATATGCCCCCGCCGCTCATTATGCGTCTGCATATCTGATTTTGTTTTTTTATATATATTTTTCGGTCTATTATATCTGTGTATTATCTGGGAAAAATTTACAAAAAACCCAGATGTCTATGTGTGTATAACAGATGCTGCTTCACTCCAGCAGCTCACCGACCTCCCGGTCGAGTTTTATCGCCTCCTCGACCAATTAGAACTTGTATGTTTCTCGTTTTGTTTCTTTGCTGACCAGTTTGAACTGGTTTTTTAGTCGTTGCTTCATAGCTTTTCGTAAATACGAGTACGTACGGCTGCATTGTGACGTTTCTTATTCCGTGTTTTCTTATCCGGCTACTTATCGATACGATCATGGGTTCCGAGGCCATTTATCAACGGGACTATCATGGGTATTTTTCGTCGTATAGAATCTCCATCCTGATTTGTCGATGAAGTCTGCAACCGTATCTATGTTGGCTTCTTTGTGTAGTACTGAAAATTTGTACAACCATCTTCTCCAGGTTCCGATTTCGGATGAATATTGCCGCGTCGTCAGCATAAAGAGCTAGTTGTATTTCGTCCTTCCTGGGTACGTCGTTGATGTAGTAATCGAACAGGATGGGCCCCGATAACGAGCTTTGGAGTACTCCAGCGCTGATCATGTTCTTGTCAGAAATCTTTCCATTTATGTCTGCATTGAAAGATCGTCTTCGATTCATTATGAAAGGTTTCGACGCGCCGTCCGTGCGGTTCGTGAACAGCGGGCCGGATCAAAAGAAGTAGAGGGCCGGAATATAAAAGCTAGAAAAACCTATAAGCACGAGTCGTGACGGTTAGAGTTATCGCTCTTTCTGTATTGTATGCTTCTAATCTTTCGAAAGCTGAGTGACCTTTTACACCGGGGAAGAGTTTGTTTCTCACTTCCATTGATAGGTCGTTTTCAGTAATCTGAAGGGCTCCACGACGGTACTTGTCAGAACGTGTGTTCTGGTGCCTCGCTCTGGATGGTCCAGGCTTCCACCTACCTCGTGTGTTGGCTGGCTGGTTTGCAATTTGTTTGTGCGCCTGTTTTGCACCCTTTGCAGGTCTTCGTCATGGACAAAGTCCATATTCACGCGTTTGCGGTATGACATTGATGAATTCTAGCCCTAAATACAAAAGTTAAAATCGGGGGTAGCCCACGACGGGCACCCATCATCATCATCGCTGTCTTCCGG
The DNA here is from genome assembly GCA_029203775.1 of Neoneuromus ignobilis. Taxonomy (NCBI): domain Eukaryota; kingdom Metazoa; phylum Arthropoda; class Insecta; order Megaloptera; family Corydalidae; genus Neoneuromus; species Neoneuromus ignobilis. The sequence continues at coordinate 4,980,461 of CP092098.1, read as the reverse complement.
CAACGTCGCTCGTCCGGAACGTTGAGACACGGGGGACTTGCGTCATATCTGAAAAGATCAAACACAAGCGCGGTTTCAATATGCAGACGGATTTCGATCGTTTTCTATGCCGACCGACCGTGCGGACAGTCCGCCGTCTCATTTCGATGTCTCGGAGTCCCCGAGTTCAGTAGTCTGATCACCGATGAGAGGGCGTGAGGTGGTAAAAGAACACATGAATCGTACTCGAATGACTTTATTCACAAATACGCACGCACCTCTTCTTTACTGGCTCCTCGTGTACAGGAGACGCAGGCACAGCAGGCGCAAGTGTAGAGGGTGAGGAGTATGGAGCGAGAGGAGCCGGCGGAGCGGGTTGAGCGGGAGGATCGAATGGAAGGAACTGATCGAGAGGAGCTGCAAAAGGAAAATATCCAAGATGCACCGCTGCATTGCGAATGTTGTTAAAAGCGTGAGGGACCACGTCGGCGTAGTGTATAGCAGCGACTGCGATCCTGGCACTTTCTTTTACATAGGTGTGAAGGAAATTTATTTGATCGGCGTCATGTGTGGTAAAACAGGGGCTGGAGGAAAAGGTGGGGCTGGAGGAAAATGTGGGGCTGGACGAGGTGCGACAGGAGCCGGAGGAGAAGGCGGGATTAACGTGTTTATCTGTACACAAATGAATTTTTAACTCCAACGCCACGATAATTTATTGCAAATAATCAAATATATTTGTGAACATCTACTCATACATCCATTTATATATATATTTTATAAGTGCCTTTTTTGCTCTTACGTGGAGGACGTTTCAATTTGTCAAGTCATATTATATGAGTGTAATAAATGAAAAAAAGCTCATTAAACTCGCATGATTATCGATATTTAATATTCAAAAGCAGTATTCGTTCGATAGCTCGTTAAATTGTTAACGTCACGTGTTATTACATTTTTTTCTTTTTTGAAATACACTTTCCAAGCCGTCTGGTCTTCCGAGCGTCGTGTCTGAAAAAATCAAGTCGGTTTCGATATCTACAGATCGACCTCGATTGTTTTCTACGCCTACTAACCGTTTCTTTCGAACACACGCCTTCGAGTCTCCGAACTCATGACTGTACTCGATCGTCTTCTGAGCTAGAAGACGATTCGGCAGTGAGTACCACGGGAGTTTCATCGACGACGATCGTCGCGCGCCGAGAAGTCTTCGTCGAAAACAAACTATCGGGCGTCTCGGGGACGAGAACTGTCGTCGTCTCGATGGCAATAACTATGGAATGGCACGTCTTATAGGCATCGGAATTCCAAGATGTCTCGGCCATTAGGTATATCAAAGACGTCGTGTCACCGAGGATGCTGGTCGACGATGCATCAGTAAGGGCGACGTCACGGTCTGCATCTCGGGCGGCATCACGGTCGGGATCTCGGACGGGAGGAGCGTCACAGGCGTCGGCACGTACAACAGCACGAACAGGTCGTGCTGGAGGAGGGGCACACGCGTCGGCACAGGCAGCAGCTCGAACAGCACGTGCAGAAAGCGCGGGAACGGCAGGAGGGACGTCAGGAACGATCCTGCGGACGTTTCTCGGTTGATAACTACGACAAGATAAACACGTGACTAAAAACGTAAAAGAATTTATATTTAAGATGTTAATTATTTGAATCATTGTTGAACTTTAATTCTATCGAACACTAAATATTTTAATAATTATTATAAGTGAGATGTTATAATTATATTTAAGAGTTTAAATATTTCAATGATTATATTTTTGAATAATCAGTGGACTTTATTTATATTGAATATTTAAATTATTTGATTATATTTTGAACATAGAATAAATGTGAGTTTTCGTGTATATTTAATTGTGATTTATGTTTTTATTTTTATAAATATATATATATATATATATATATATATATATATATAAATTACTGATACAACACACAAATCATACACACACTACATACATACACACACACCACATATACACACACTACATATATATCAAATAAATGCCACAAACACACACACATACAAATTAAACAGCACATAAATACAACTTTATAAATGATTCGAAACTTTGCTTGTTGCAGTGCAGTATTTTTAAGAATTTTGTTTAAATGTCTAATGCAATTATTTGAATTGTTAAAGTGTGAATATAATTATATTTGGGAATTTGTTTTAAACGATATCTGTAATTATTTTCTGTTGTCGATTTTGAATATATTTATGATGTTTTTTTTAACTGTTGAGTGTTATTATTGATTTATTATTATATTATGATGCATATGTTATGTGACGAATAAAGAATTTTTTATTGGAAGATGTTTATTTCGATTACATTATATGTATATAATACATTGATATATTTATATTTGTTAATATTGTTTCTTAGTATTCTTATTGTTATTGGAAATGGAAAAATGTTATTATTAATATAAATGATTGTTAACGATTATAGTAATGAATGGAAAGAAAAAAAAGAATAATAATAAGAATTATATTAGTGAACAGGAAGAAGTATTAATGTGGAGGGGAAATATTATTGTTGTTAATAATGAAAGTAATTGTTGATCTTATGAATATTAGGAACAAAAATAAAAATGATTAATATTGTTTATAGTGTAAGAAAAATTACAATTATTAATATTAGCAATAATACGAGGGTAGTCCCATAAGTACCCGGCCTGACCTAGAGATGGCGGTAGTTGTTTGAAAAATATCACTTTATTAGAAAGTACATAATCTATAAAGCATATATTTCAAGTTTTAGGACGCCACGTTGTTTAGTATTTGTTTGGCAGCCATCAATAGTGAACGTTTTCAGTGAATTTGTGAAAATGGAGAAAATTGGTCATCGTTACGTGATACAATACTATTATTTGATACAACCAATATAAAAGCTGAACTGGATTCTACTCTGGGTGAGTCTGCTCCTTCGTTTACAACAGTGAAATATTGGGTAGCAGAGTTTAAACGAGGCCGTACGAGCTGCCAAGACGAGCATCGCAGCGGTCGACCAAATGAGGTGACGACTCCAGAAACGGTGAAGAAAATCCACAAAGCGGTACTGGATGATCGTCGACTGAAAGTGCGCGAGCTAGCAGACATAGTTGGCATTTCAAAAAGTGCGGTACATCGCATATTATCTGAAAATTTGGACATGAGAAAGCTGTGTGCAAGATGGGTGCCGCGTTTGCTCACACTCGAGTAAAAACAGTGTCATGAAGATGTTTCAATCGAGTGTTTAGCGAAGTTTCACAGCAACAAAGCAGAATTTTTGAGCCGTTTCAAAACCATGGATGAAACATGGGTCCATCACTTCACACCCGACACAAAAAAACAATCAAAACAATGGACTGAAAAGGGAGAACCGGCTCCAAAGAAGGCGAAGACCGTTTCATCTGCAGGCAAGGTCATGGCGTCGGTTTTTTGGGATGCGCGTGGGATAATTTTCATTGACTATCTTGAAAAAGGAAAAACTATCAACGGCGAGTATTATGCGAACTTATTGCAACGTTCGAGCGAAGAATCAAGCAAAAACGGCTAAGAAGAAAGTGTTGTTTCATCAAGACAATGCACCAGCTCACAAATCCGTTATTGCAATGGCCAAAATCAATGAATTAAAGTTTGAATTGCTACCTCATGCACCCTATTCGCCAGATTTAACCCCCTCGGGTTATTTTCTGTTCCCAAACTTGAAAAAATGACTCAGTGGTCGAAGATTTCCCAACGATGAAGAAGTGATGTCGGCAGTTAATGGGTATTTTGAGGAGCAAGACAGTTCTTATTATAAAAAGGGTATCGAACTTATTGAACATCGCTGGGAAAAGTGTATGGAGCTGAAAGGAGATTATGTTGAAAAATAAATATATTTTTTTCTAAAATTTTTGTGTTTTCTTTGTTGGGTCGGGTACTTCTGGGACCATCCTCGTACATGTGTGATAAGGGACGAAGCGGGATAGGAAAATCAAGAACCGCGTAAGTCCGATTTCGCGTAAGTCAAGGTAGTGTAAGTTGGGGTATTACTCTAGTACAGCATGTTTAGGGACCACCCTCGTAAAATGGAAGAAGTTGTATTAATGATAATTAATAATAATAATAATAAATTGTAAGTAAAAAAAGAGCAACGTATTAGAAGAAGAGGAAGATGTATGTATGTATGTATGTATGTATGTATGTATGTATGTATATATATATATATATATATATATATATGTGCGATTTTATAGAGTGCAACAGTTGGTGGGGTGAAAATATAGCAGAAACTTTTTCATAAAATTCTATAAAAAAAAAACCAAAAAGGTTTTTCCTTATTTTGTTTTGGTACGCGTGCACCGCGTGTCGGTTGGTTGAGTAATGTCAATAGAAAAAAAGTAAATCTCTGTGCAAACCTCGAATAAATCACCTTTCTTGTTAAGACTCGAATCAAATGCGCATCGCTCATTACCCGGACGAGACCTTCCGACTAATCGTCCGATCGACCGTCCAGCGTCTCTTCTCTAGCCGCTCTCGGAAGAGTCCTCCGACCTCCTCCAGAGAATCCCGACAACCTTTGCGCGTTCCTCGTCGGAACGTGCGTTATATCTGAAAAGATAAACACGTCGGTTTCAATACACAGACCGATCTCGATGGTTTTCCATGCCGACCGACCATCTTCGGAAGATTATCCGTCCGACTCGTCGTCTCGGCATCTGCTCGTCGACGGTACTCCGGGGCTCGTCGATCGGGACCTACGACGAAAACGACACGTGAATCGTGCGAGTTATTCGCCGATACTCACGCACCCTCTCGTTATTCGGCGCACTTCTTCGTCCGTTATGTCAGGAAAACTCCTCCTGTCCTTGAGCCGGGGGAGTATATAACGCCTGAACCGATCTCGGACGCTCCTCCACGTCCGATCCAAGTCCTGAAAACATTACTTTCGAACGTAATTGAGCACGTAACGAGCGATGAGACCACGACTCACGGTATATTCGACCACGTCTTGCCAAAGCTGTCTGCTTCCCAGCCGGTGCGCCCGATCGTGGACGAACCGAACGATCATCCGATCCTCGTCGAGCGTGAACTTCGTGCTAAACAGACAACGCTCGGCCGATCAACGCTATCTATGCTTTTTTCGATTTCGAATCGATCGGCCATGGCCGTGAAAAAGCAAATGTCGGACGATTTTTCTTCGGTACAAAGGATTTTGACATTTGTTACATAGATTTTTAATGAAAATCGATTTTACGGGCAGGATTTTCGAGTAAAACATTTTCTTTTTCACGGACATTCCTCGATTACGAGCGATCGCTTTTCGTTCATTAATACGCACGTACCTCTTTATCGGTCTGAGGACTTCTTCGTCGTCCGACGAATTTTCAATCGGCGGCTCGGCAACCGTCGTGTCGTCTTCAAGGCTCGTCGTTCGATACCTACGACGAAAATAGCACGTGAATGTTCATCTAGTGCGAGTCCATCCATTATTAAACACGTACCCCTCCAACATTCTAAGCATTTCCGCTTCGACGGTCGAGGTTTGATCGCGGACCGACGTGTCGTCCTCGCGTCTATCCTTCTCTGCTTCTTCCTCAGGACTTGTCGCACAGTACCTACGACGGAAAGAACACGTATATCGCGTTATACGAGTCCATCCACTATTAACCACGTACCCCTCCAACATTTTACGCATTTCCGCCTCGAAAAACGCCTCGACGATCGATGTTCCTACTTGATTGCGGTCCTTGCGTCTGTCCTTCTCTGCTTCTTCCTCAGGACTCGCCGCTAGGTACCTACAACGGAAATAAAACGTATATCGTGTTATGCGAGTCTATTCACTATTATCCACATACCCTTCCAACATTTTACGCATTTCCGCCTCGAAAAACGCCTCGACGATCGATGTTCCTACTTGATTGCGGTCCTTGCGTCTGTACGTCTCTGCTTCTTCCTCAGGACTCGCCGTTCGATACCTACGACGGAAATAAAACGTATATCGTGTTATGCGAGTCTATTCATTATTAACCACGTACCCCTCCAACATTTTACGCATCTCCGTCTCGAAAAATGACTCGACGGTCGATGCTGCCATCTTGTCGTGGACCGTCGCGTCGTCTTTGGATTTTCCCGGGTTCTCAGGTTCCATCGCTCGATACCTACGACAAGAATAACACCTAAATCGCGCTCGTGCGAGTTTAATCACTAGCGCAAATCAAATAAACATTTATTATCGGTAATAAAATGCATGTAGAGGTGCATATGCTTAAGACAATTCTTAGCTTTAAGTTTAATTAAATCATTATGAAAAATATTAATTATCATTACAAAAAAATGTTTTAAATCATTATAAAGAAATTATTTTATTATAAAAAATATTAATTATCATTATAAAAATTTGTTTCATTATTTAAAATCATTATAAAAAAATTATATAATTATAAAAAATATTAATCATTATAAAAAAAAATAATTTTTTTTAAATCAGAAAAAAATTATTTCATTATAAAAAAATATTATCATTAAATTTTTTTTTTTAAATTATAAAAATATATCATTATAAAAATATTAATCATTATAAAAGAAATTAATTGTTTTTAAATCAGAAAAAATTACTTCATTATAAAAACATTAATCATTAGTAAAAATTTTTTTTTTAAATCAATATAGAAAATTATTTCATTATAAATATTAATTATCATTATAAAAATTTGTTTCATTTTTTAAAATCATTATAAAAAATTATATCATTATAAAAATATTAATCATTATAAAAAAAATATTAATCATTATAAAAAAAAGATTTTTTTAAATCATAAAAAAATTATTTCATTATAAAAAACATTATCATTATTAAATTTTTTTAAATCAATATAAACAAATTATTTCATTATAAAAATATTAATTATCATTAGAAAAAATATTTCATTTTTAAAATCATTATAAAAAAATATATCATTATAAAAATATTAATCAATATAAAAAAATAGAATTTTTTAAATCAGAAAAAAATTATTTATAAAAATATTATTAAAATTTTTTTTTTAAATCATAAAAAAATTATTTCATTATAAAAATGTTAATTATCATTATAAAAATTTGTTTCATTTTTTAAAATCATAAAATAATTATATCATTATAAAAAATATTAATCAATATAAAAAAAAGAATTTTTTTAAATCAGAAAAAATTATATCATTATAAAAATATTATCATTATTAAAAATTTTTTTTAAATCGTAAAAATTATTTAATTATAAAAATATTATCACTATTAAAAATTTTTTTTTAAATCAATATAAAAATTTATTACGTTATAAAAATATCAATTATCATTATAAAAATTAGTTTCATTTTTAAAATCATTATCAAAAATTATATCATTATAAAAATATTAATCATTATAAAAAAAAAGAATATTTTTAAATCAGAAAAAATTATTTCATTATAAAAATATTATCATAATTAAAAAAATTTTTTTTAAATCAAAAAAATGATTTCATTATAAAAATATTAATTATCATTATTAATTTTTTTAAATTATAAAAGAAATATTACATTATAAAAAATGTTAATTATTACTATAAAAATTTGTTTCATTTTTTAAAATCATTATAGAAAAATTATATCATTATAAAAAATATTAATCATTATAAAAAGAAATTATTTTTTTTTAAATCAGAAAAAAATATTTTATTATAAAAATATTGATATTAAAAAATTTGTATTTTTTTAAACCATAAAAAATATTTTATTATAAAAATATTAATTGTTATTATTAAAAAATGAATTTTTTTAAATCATTATAGAAAAATTATTTCAATATAAAAATATTATCATTATAATTTCTTTTTTCATTTTTTGAAATTGATAAAAAATATGAATTATCATTATAAAAAGTTTTTTAATTTTTTTCAATCAAAAAAAAGTCTCATTATAAAAATATTATCATTATATATATAATTTTTTTTTAAATCATTATAAAGAAATTATTACATTATAAAAAATATTAATCATTATAAAAAAAAAATATTTTTTTTAAATCATTATAAGAAACCTATTTCATTATAAAAAATATGCATTATCATTATTATTTTTTTTTAATTTTCTAAATAATTATACAAAAAATTATCATTATAATTTTTTTTTTAATTTTTTCAAATCATTAATTGAACATAATACTGTAAGAGTTTCACTTTGACTCACTGTATTTTTTATTTTCCACCAGACACACGACGTACCGACCATGAAACACAATCGTAGTACGTACGACTGACGTCCAATAAACAAAACACGTCGATGCGGCGACGCGCACACAAGGCGGCGTTGATATTATACTACAACTCGAGTTTTCCGACCCCTCCGACTCGACACACTACACGTCGGTGTTAATGGTCGATTTACACGAGAACCGTACGACCTAACCGAATTTCGAAACTGCCATTCGAACCAGAATAAAATTTACTACCGGACGACACCGGTTCGAACCCGAGAAAAACGTTGTCGATTTATCTACACCGATATTTGGATACGGTGCGATTACACACTTGGAGTTTTTATTAAATTGCGCGAGAACCGTCAGCGATGGATCGAATCGGCGTACGGCATTCGAAAGAGGATGAAGTTTACCATCGGACACGTGTACACTCGTTCCTGGAAATGTCGGACGAGGCGCGGAGGAGGTTGAAAATTCGAGCCTGGACGTGTTTCAATGTTCGGGATGGACGATTCTCGAAAGATGATAGTTTTTACTGTATACGCCGGCCATTTTTACGACCTTGGTGGAATTTTGAAAAATGGCAGTACTTTTAATATACTTGATAGATAATTGATTCGAGATGGAATGAAAACGATTGAAGTTAGGATATTTTCGATTAGATCAGTCGAAAGGGCATTGAATTTACTGTATAAAGTCACTAGTTTAATTTATCCAGAGTCGGACGTATAACCATAAGGATTTTTTTGAAAGACATTCAAAGACAAACATGTTAAATCTGCAGGTATTTGGTTTTTGTAAAATCACAGGGAAACTAGGAGAGATAATTCGATTTTATTCAGACCACACGAAAGGGCATTAAATTTAGTATAAAAAACAGTAACTTTATTTATCCAGAGCCGTACGTGCAGCTCTAGATTTTTCAAAAATCATTCCAAGTTCAAGACAAGTACATAGTATATAAATCTTCACGATTATGATTTTTGTTGAATTACGGAAAAACAAAAAGAGATGTTTAAATTTTGATTATACCATTTGAAAGGGCGTTAAATTTTGTATAAAAAAACATTGATTATTTTCATCTAGAGATGTATGTAAAGATCTAATGATTTTTCAAAAATGATATAAAGTCATAGATAAGTACTTAAATTGTCACGTGAATGGTTTTTGATAAATTGTGGAAAAACAAAAGGAGGTAATTGAATTTCGATGACGAACCTTAAAATAGCATTAAATTTACTATATAAAAACACTAATTTTTTTTTCTAATTTGTACATAAAGACATAGACATTTTCAAAAATTATTCCAAGTCCTGGTCAAGTACTTATATAAATCTGCATGTGTATAGTTTTTATTCAATTCCAAGAAAATAAAAAGAGATAATTAAATTTCGTTCACACCAGTTAAAAGGGCATTAAATTTACTATACAAAACCGATAACATTATTTATCTAATGTTGTTTTTAAAGTCCTGGAGATTTAAAAAACGATTCCAAGTCTTGGACAAACACTTATATAAATCTGTACATGTGTGTGTTTTTTTCAAATTACAAAAGAACTAAAAGAGATAATTAAATTTTATTCACAACACTCAAAAGTGCATTAAACTTACTATATAAAACCACTTATATAATTTATCTAGTGATGTGTAAAAAGCCCTGGAGATTTTTCAAAAATGATTCCAAGTCTTAGGCAAACACTTATATAAATACATGTGTTTTTTCCCAATTACAAGAGAACTAAAAGAGATAGTTGAATTTTGTTTACAGCACTCAAAAGGGCATTGAATTAACTATATATAACCACTAACACAATTTATCTAGTAATGTGTTTAAAGCCCTGAAGATTTTTCAAAAATGATTCTAATTCTTAGGCAAGCACTTATATAAATACATGTGTGTTTTTTCTAAATTACAAGAGAACTAAAAGAGATAGTTGAATTTTGTTTACAGCACTCAAAAGGGCATTAAATTGACTATATAAAACCACTAACACAATTTATAAAATGTGTTTAAAGCCCTGGAGATTTTTCAAAAATTATTCTAAGTTTTTAGACAATCATTTATATAAATACATGTGTTTTTTTCCAAATTACAAGAGAACTAAAAGAGATAATTAAATTTTGTTTACACCAGTCAAAAGGACATTAAATTTACTATATAAAACCACTTATATAATTTATCTAGTGATGTTTATAAAGCCCTGGAGATTTTTCAAAAATGATTAAAAGTTTTAGACAAACACATAAATCTGCATATGTGTTTTTTCCAAATTACAAGAGAACTAAAAGAGATAATTAAATTTTGTTAACACCACTCAAAAAGGCATTAAATTTACTATATAAAACCATTTACAGAATTTATCTAGTAATGTGTTTAAAGCCCTGAAGATTTTTCAAAAATGATTCTAATTCTTAGACAATCATTTATATACATACATGTGTGTTTTTTCTAAATTGCAAGAGAACTAAAAGAGATTTTTAAATTTTGTTTACGCTAATAAAAAGGGCATTGCATTTTCTATAAAAAACCACTTACATCATTTATCTAGTGATGTGTAAAAATCCCAGGAGATTTTTCAAAAATGATTAAGTGTTGACAAGCACTTACTTATATCTGCATGTGTGTAGTTTTTATTCAATTACAAAAAAACAAAAAGAGATAATTAAATTTTGTTTACATCACTCAAAAGGGCATTAAATTTACTATATAAAGCCACTAATACTATTTCTCTAATGTTGTGTTAAAGTCCTGGAGATTTTTCAAAAATTATTGTAAGTATTAGACAAGCACTTACATAAATCTGCACATGTGTATATTTTTTTCCAAATTACAAGAGAACTAAAAGAGATATTTAAATTTTGTTAACAACACTCAAAAAGGTATTAAAATTATTATATATAACCACTAACACTATTTCTCCAATGCTGTATTTAAAGCCCTGAAGATTTTTCAAAAATGATTCTAATTCTTAGACAATCATTCATATAAATACATGTGTGTTTTTCCAAATTACAAGAGAACTAAAAACGATAATTGAATTTCGTTCCCACCAGTCAAAAGGACATTAAATTTACTGTCTACAACCGATAGCATTATTTATCCAATATTGTTTTTAAAGTCCTGGAGATTTTTACCAAAAATGATTATAACTCTTACACAAGCATTTATATAAATCTGCACGTGTGTTTAGGTTGTTTTATTGAAAAATATCTCCGTATTGATAAGTGTACGCAGACATTTTCGAGTATCCGTATATTCATTTTACTGATTTTCCAACCATTTTTCCTTTTAAAAAACAGGCAATCCAAAACCGTCGCGGCATATCAGTACATGAATAACAGAAATCGATTCCACGAGCGGTATTTTCAAAAAAAAAACGATACGTTTTCTCTTGCACGAACTAACTAGCTCCTCTGGTCGAACATCGTGCAACAGGCCTGGGAAATGCTCCACAAAGAGATTAACATCGAACCAATAAACAACCAGGTTATTCGAGCAGCTAGAGTAACTGCCTCAAATGAGGTAAAAACTCTAAACAAAAGTCGTTGCTTCAAATGGATTTTTCACGAACTGTAAACTAATTTACACAAATGAATTTTAACCCCGACACCACAATAATTTAAACTGTTCAATAATCACTTATTATTTATAATTAAATCGGCTGAGATGCATTTCGATGGCGACGTCATCATCGTCAGAGCCTTTCTGTTAAAATCTAGATAGATAGATAGATAAATAAATGCTTTATTGATATATACTCGTATAATAAGCAACAAACATTCAAGAGCAGAAACTGTTGACACGGGAAAAATAAGAAGAAAGAAGGGAGGCGAGGAAGAAAATGTTTTAAAACCCAGCTGTGTAGTGGAGTATAATCGTGGAATGGGAGGTGTCGATAAACAAGACCAACTTCTTTCATGTTTCCCACTAATGCGAAAGAGTGCCAAAGGATATAAAAAAATGTTCTTTTATCTGCTTGACATAGCTATTTATAATGCTTATGTCCTGTATTCTAAGTTGCCGAATTCAACAAAGCAATCGATTGTCAATTTTCGATTGAATATCCCAGAAGATATGCTACACAATCTGTCTCTTCCTAATTATACGACACGCGGTAGACCGTCGCAAAGTGAATGCCCAACTCGGCTACAGGCAAAACATTAGGCACATTTTCCTGAACATATACCTCCGACTAATAAAAAGGAACATCCTGCAAAGAGATGCCATGTGTGCGCAAAAAATAATATAAGAAGCGAAACAACTTGGCAGTGTAAAAAATGTCTAGTTCCTCTCCATATTCCAAAATGTTTTCAAATGTATCATACCTTACAAAATTATTAATTTATTATTTTATAATCTCACTTAATTACTGTCCATTAACATTATACATTAACCTGATTATATTTAATATTATACAACAATGTAAATTTCGAAATAAAATGTTCTGTTTCTAAGCTTGCATATAACTGTTCAGTTGAGCCAGATTAAATAGTATTCTTCGGACGCATCAAATTCCATTTTATTTGTACGTCAAGGGGTTAATCTTTGGGAGGATAAGAACTTGCGATACGTGTACAGTTTTAACTGTAATAAAATAAAATAATCTGGCCTTATTTTATTCCTCGTTGTTCATCGATAACCGATGACCTTAACTGGAATTGTTGATCTATCTCAGACACGATCATCTCCATTTTATTCACACATCTGGGTGAAAAAAATATACGATTATAACAATTTTACTATTTTGTTATGTTGCCACATCTATACCAAACTTTCAGGTTGCAGATATGTAAAAAAAAACACTACTACCAAAGCATTAATGACCATACAAGTCCTTGTTCTAATTGTTAGATAACTTATTTGAATATATATTTGATTTATTTTTTAAATATATAAATGTATACATACTCATATATATATATATATATATATATATATATATATATATATACAATTATATTATAGAAAAATAATACTTATTAATAAAAAACGCATTGATAATATTAATATATATACATAACTCCTAATCTACGATCTTTTATTCGATTTAGACCCGTTCTTTTCCGTGAGCTGCGAGATGATGTTCTTCCTTGAAATTCTTCCCGAACGAGTGCGTACGGAAGGTTTTTCGATCGAATCAAGTTTGATTTCGGCGTTCTCTTGCATCTCCGGATGTTCTGATGCGAGATGCCACCGCAGGTTCCGCTTCCACATCAGTCGTTTCCCGCAGACGTCGCATGCAAACGAATTCTCATTCTCCTTCGTGTACACGCGCCGGTGTATGGAGACGTGTCTCTGGAGAGTCCGCCTCTGTGAGAACGCGCGGTCGCAGAAGTTGCACACGAACGGCTTGTCGCCGCTGTGGACGCGCACGTGACGAACGAGCACCCACCTCGTACGGAACGTACCGTCGCACCAATCGCACCTGTACGGACGTTCGTCGGTATGCATACGCACATGCAACTTCAGATTGTACTTGGTCGAGAACGCCTTACTGCAAATGTCGCACTTGTAATTTCTGATTGCGGTGTGGACCCTCGAATGAACGCCGAGCGTGAATTTCCGCGCAAACGTTCGGAGACACAACGCACATTCGTACGGTTTCTCGCCCGTGTGCGTTCTGATATGCTCTTTGAGGTTGCTGCTCGACCGGAACGCTTTCTGGCAATGGTCGCACTCGTACGCTTTCTCGCCCGTATGCGTCTTCTTATGCTGGTTGAGGCTACTCTTCGACGAGAACGCTTTCGTGCAAATCTCACACACGTTCGGACGTACCTCGACGTGGATCTTCGAGTGTGCGTGGAGCGATGGTTTCGTCTTGAACGACTTTCCGCATGCGTCGCATCGGAAACGTCGTTTGGTCGCGTGACTGTTCCATACACAAAAACATAAAAGTTCGTCAAAAAAAGCCTAGTTAATAGGCATCGGTTGATAGTCGATGGCATTATTGAAAAGCCTACCAATAGGTTTCCGGTACATAAAGTGTTAAAACTCTTGAGTAAAAACAACGCAAAGATATGTAGAAAAAATCGTTTCATAGTGAAACACCTGTACAGTATGCTGAATTGTTTCCGAAGGTGATTTACGGTTTAGAACTGATGTTTTTCGAACGGTTAATTTGAAAATTACTTTTATTTTATCCAATTAGTTACAAAATGATTATAATTATTCAACGTTTTTGTGTTAGAAAAAACATGAGTTTAATTAAAGTTGATATATTCATATATATATATATATATACATATATAGTTTCATAAATAAATTACGTACCAAAATTATCACAATTCGAAGATGTTTATTCAGCAGTGGATCGACAATCATGACACGTAATATTGACAAAATAACAATTCGAACGAGTGTTTGATCGAAAAACAAACGTATGACATAACCTCACTTTCCGATTACTGAACGTCGTCGAAATAAAAATTACGCCACTCAGATTCTAGACGTATTTGCAGTTATAATTGTCTGAGAAATCATATTTTCTAATTTTTTCCAATTCTATAGGATTTATTTTATAGCTATTTATTTTATAATTGATATATTTATTTATTCAATAGATTTTCTGTAGGATTTAGGTCGAGTGACTGTCGGGGCATTTCTATCACATGTGATACACATTATACAATAACCATAGTCTGACAATATGAGCCTTATATTTGTGATCATTATCCTGGTGAAACGAAAAGTCCTTTAACATTTCCAAATCAGTTGCATTTTTTAAAATTATTTTCTAAAATGTCCATATATTTGTATTTATCCATTATTCCGTCGATGAACTGTAAACTACCCGTGCCAGAAAAACATCCCCATGCCATAACCGAACCACCCCTATGTTTTACAGTAGACTGAAGACTTTTCTTGCGGAGCTCAGTAATCGGTTTTCTCCACACCATTTGTCTTCCATCGAATCCATAAAGATTTAAGTTACTTTCATCGGTAAAGAAAACATTTTTCCGGATATCAAAAGTATGATTTTTATACTTGTGGGCAAATTCTAATCTCTTTTTTCTATTCACTTCACTAATAAATGGATTCTTCCGCGATACTCTACCATTATATCTCTCTTTTTTCGTACAGTTTCCGAGCTAACAATCTTTTTAAGATCGTTTTCTACTATTACAAGTTTTTTTGTACTGACATGCGATTTTTTTTAATTTGTTTAACAATGTATCTCCTCTTGTTGGCTGACTATGCGACGAGATACATGTCGATCGCTCTACTACCCACCGTTAGAAAAATATACGAGACGATAAAATACTCCTGAAAATAACATACGGGATGAACAATTTGGATTCAAGAGAGGACACACGACTAGTAGTCAGTCGACGAGGATAGCTATCCGCATCCTCGACAAGATGAAGAAAAACATCGGAACAAGAACAATCGATACGATTTTTCTATAGATAAGAATCGAGTTGAAAATGTGTTTATTTCGAAATGAAACGATTTTTGTAGCATTAAAATATAGAATTGGATTCTAGTCGATTCAGAAAATGTCATTCGAATTAAAAATATTACAAATAAATCGATACATATTTATATAGCCACATTGCATTTTTCATACGTTCTATAAAATACATTATTCAAGTTGTTAATCTAAAACGAATACGAATTGAAATCGATAGATAAAATCATTATCGAATGTTTGTTCAAATTTCAAGTGGTTTCGTTTTGGGTGGGTCGTGCGTTACAATAAAACTGATAAATCCGCGTTTCGACACATAGTGTAGCATTGACTTATCAATCATAAGTTACTTACCTACGTGCTAAAAGTTATTAATTTGTGGTGTTAGTTAATTGTCTTTAAATATTTTCTTGTTTTTCAATTTGTTAATTACGTTTTACTAGTTTTTTTGATTTACAATTTGTATTGTCGTAAAAATCAACAATCGTAGTGAATCACTAGTTCCAGTGAGGAAAATAAGCCATCTGTACGAATCGAGTCAATTGAAAGGTAAGTGAGGAAATATATCTGCAATTTGTATACCATGGAGAAATAAAAAATTATCGTTCGTCGACATCGTGACTAGCGAAATAATTATTAAACAATATTCATAAGTCAGCTCGAACTTCAATTCTAGGGATTCAGATTCAGTGAATGATCTTTTTCATTTGACTAAACGTAGATTTCATTTTCGATCTGAATTAAGAAACGTTCGTCGACGACTGAAATCATACGAAAATATTTGATCGACGAGTATTTAGTATTTCCAACACTGTTGCGTGTCAATTAATTATAACATTTTTTCTAATTTTTTTTTCGAAAAATGAGCGAGATTTTCAATATTCTTGGAAATCGTGAAAATTGCTCGATATTTCAAAACCGAAAATACATTTGATCACGAAATGTCCTTCCGGCGAGTCCACGCAAGAACCGTTTTATTTGCCACGTACTAAAAACACTTTTGACTTATCGAATCATAAATTTCGATTTTCCGAGTTTGTTATTTTTTTTCAAAAAAAAAAATCCAATCAATTCGTATAGGATATTCCGCTAATTTCGATTCTAGAACAATCGGTGTTTAAAATATTATGTAACGTGGATTTTATCGTTTTGTTAATCTTGTAGTTCGTGTCTCACTGAACCACGCCCTTGTCCTATTGTGTCCGCGTCTCTTTTACTCCTCCGTAGAGGAGTTCTGTTGAATGGCGATTGGTTGTTGATGAATCGCTAGTTTCTCAATATATATATATATATATTTATATATATATGTATAGATATAGATATAGATAAAGAGAGAGAGAGAGAGAGAGAGAAGAAGAAGGTAATTCAAATGTAATGCCTAGATTTGCGTTTTATTAAAAAGAAACAAAAGAAAATATACACATATTTCTTTTTATTAGAACAAAAATCTGGATGTCAAATTTAATTGATCCTATGTATTTTATATATATATATATAATTACTACAGGAAAGAAATTGAATAAAAAAATAATACATTTTCAATATATGGACTAATATTTACTGAACAATATAATTTTCTTTTGTTACTAATGACCTCTTCGCAGAGTGATGATAATTTGTAAATTACATTTATGTAGAATGACTATCTCTGAAATTTTAGATGGCATTATCGGACAGAACTTTCCGATAGCAATATATATATATATATATATATATATATATATATATATATATATATATATATATATATACATATATATATAAGATTACTAAAATGACATTGAAAGATAATAAATGATTGTAAGCAAATAAATGTACGTCTGAACTCTTCACTCTTATATGGGCGAGATACATACATACACACGCACACACACACACACATATACATAAGTTATATGAAATACATGTAACTTTCCCAAGGTTGTTCCCACGGGAATAACATACATAATTCATACGTTAATTGTTGACGAATAAGTCCGTTAGTAATCATTTAAACCTATAATAAACGCGACAATCAATTTCTGATTGTCGATAAAATACCACGATAATGAGAATTAGAGGTTTCTTTGTTACTTGTTACATTTAATAAAATCAGTTCTCGAGTAAATATACTAGAAGTAATATCGAATTCTAGCAATGAAACGGAAGAACTCCTCGAGTCACAGTTGTTGGCTGATGGATTGATTGTTTGATTGTGATTGATTGATAGATTGATAAAAATAAATGTGTTTTCTTTCATAATCATACTTTCGATTATTTAAAATAAAACTCACACACATAAACACACAACACACACATACATAAGCACAAGTTTTATTGAATACACGGAATTTGCAGTGTTTAAAAATATATTTTTTATTTATCAATCAGATGCAAAAGTGGCTTGAGGAGCTCTAAATGTTGTTGTTACAATTTTTATTTTAGAACTTATTTCATAGAGTATTTTACTTAACAAAGAAACTTCTGGTTCTGGTCATTAAAATATTTTTGTTTACTTCAGAACTGATAATGGATTAAGTTACATTTTTAGAGTTTTATTTACTTCTCGGTTCTCACAATGGAGTTATTGTCAAATAGTTTGCGCGTGTTACAATGTATGAAGTGTTCTGTATGACTTTGTATATAACAGGTTGTCTGATACATATCACTCACACACATAAGCACATACACACTGAATACATGCACATATACACACACATTCATATACATACATACACACACATACACACATACGTATATATATATATATATATATATATATATATATATATACAGTGATCCTTCACATAATCAGGCTTCGATTAGTCCGGTTTCACTATAGTCCTGTTTAAAATTTCCCTCCAAAAAATTTTTTACTTGAAAAAAATCCTACTAAAAAGTTTTTCTTGAAAAAAATTCCAAAAAAATAATATATAAAAATATTTTTATACTCAAATTTTCCCCTTTTTTGATGAAAACATAATAAAAAATAAAATCGAAATCGTATGCGCAACGCATGCGCAGTTCTAGTTTTGTGGACTTTTTTTCTTTTTGTTTGCGATTCGTAACTATAGAGTAAAGACGAATTTTTGATAATTAAATTTCAATAACCTATTTAAAAATCAATTTAAAATGTATGTAAAATGAATATATAAACCCCTGATTTTGTTTTGTTGATACATATAAACATTTGAATATATTACCCTCGTTTCATTTATTGAAAAACAGGAAAAACATTTGTTTGGAACCAATTAACGTTTTTTGTATTTAGTTAGTATTTCGATTAGTCCGGCAAATCAGTGACACCGATTAGCCGAACTCTGCAAGATATTCTTGTATATATATATATATATATATATAAATATATATATATATATATATAAATATATATATAAATATATAAATATATATATATATATATATATATACATATATATATATATATATATATATATAATATTTCATTTATGTACACATATGCAACTAAGTATATGTGTGTGTTATACTAGCAAAATTTTATTTAATTTATTTATTATTCAATTTTCGCAATACAAGTTATTCCCTATTTGATTAATTATCTGTACATACAAACATACAATCTTGTGCATATATATTGTACATACATCAGAGATAAACTCGTTGTCGGATATTTTATGCACGAATGTTTACTCGTGCCAATACATTTGTTCGTTGAATTATTTGCAACGCAATAGATTTTCATTTGCGCAGTCTCTATTATTGCTTTTAGAGGTTACATTTTTACGATATTATAATATAAACGAATAATGTGTTATTCTGTGATTTTTGAAAAAAAATAATAATTTTTATCATCCACAATAGATAGACGTTACAATGTTCTAACTATTCAACTGTGTCAATAGTTTCGTTCGGCGCTGCATATACACATATGTCTTTATAAATAAATTCAGCTGGGTCTGTGTTTGTGCGGATTTTTTAATGCGATTTTAAAGTTATGCGGTTCATATTTCTTTTTAACACTAGGTTTACGCACGTTTCGTGTATTCCTAATCTTTACGGACACGCCTTAATTTGACGCATGAACAAAATCATACATTTTTTTTTAAAAAAACAACAATTATACAGTATTAACATATAAATGGAACTCTAAGATATACACTTATAAAAATTTATAATATTTAACATTATATAACATAACATTTATTCCGCGTATCTTTTACATATATTAGGTTGGCAAGTATCTCCCTTCCGCTTTTTTTTTTTTGTACATAGCCGCGAAATTCAAAAGACCAGAAGGCGGAAGGGAGATATTTGCCAACCTAATATATTGGTAAAAAAATTATCAGTTGTCATATTCCTATCTTGATGTTAGATATCATTCAGCTAACTTTAAAACTACAAATTCGCTCAAAAGTGTTGAAATTTGCGTTTCATCTTTACTCAGATTAGGGATACCATTTTTTAGATATTTTGAATTTACGTCTACTGCCAACCAAAACTTTATGCCAAATTTATGTGGCTTATTTGGGATATATTGCGTGAATCTGCATCGGACTTTCGTAGGGGAACAGTTGCTCGTCTATTGAAATATTCTCGCGAGGTTTATAACAGGATTTACTATTATGTGTCAATTTGTTTCATATTGCAGATATCAATCCAAATTTATCAGTACGTTAACGTTCGGATTGTTCTGTTCTTTTATCAAATCATACGAATCGAATAATTTGCGTAAATTGATCTCTAGGCATTGTACTCGAGAAGAAAGCGGGTCCCCATTTCTTAGACTATAAATAAAAATCTTTCAGTGACTTTGCTTCAAATGCTTCCCGAGCATATCAAATTGCCTTTTCTGTATCAGGGTTTTCCAACTAGCATTATTGCTTATTTTACGATTGCGTCAAATTGACGCGTATCGTAGAGATAGAAATACCACACACATAATTTTTAAATTAGAAAGCTTTGAAGAAAATTAATTTTCCTATTTTATTTATCTCGTTAAATGGATAAAAGTCAGTACAAGTGGTAGAAGAAAATGTGAATGTTTGCTGTAAATTCCCTCATGAATTTCTAAATGCGACAAAATGACGCGTCTCGTAAACCTAGTGTTAATATCTTTTTGATACACTTTTTTTAAGAATTCCTTTAACTCTTTCGCTACCAGCGTCACACAGTGTGACAACCCTATTTTCTTACCTTAGCTCAGCATCACAAATGTGTGACGGATGATCGTTATCAGTTTATGATAACTGTTTGTACCAAATCGTGCCGCAAACAGATGAATTTGGTTAAAAACAATAAAATAGATACAGGATGTTATTGGTTTGCCGATAATTACATTTTTTTTACAAGATCTGGGCGTCATGAATATGTATATATAGGAATATGTTTGAATGAATTGAAAAATATTGGCAAACGTTAATAAATTCGGGTTATGTGTTTAAAACTATGTTTATACACTTGTTAAATTTTATTATGTAAAAATAACTAAATAATCATACAAATAACAGTAAATTAAATCCACGTGGTATTTAAAAATTTATCAAACAACACGAAAAGTAATTGGCAAGTATGCCAGTATACAGTATATAATGTTTTTATTTTTATAACATTATGTATATAAATTTAATTTTAAATGGATTTATACCACTTTCATTAATAACAATTTGAGCCGTTTGTTTTTGATAGTGGAATAACTCCATTTATTTATACATTGAGATATAATATTTGAAGGTTTGCGTTTGAATTACCAAAAATGGACTTTGGAATATTTGTAGTTGTATTATATAAAAATTTATAAATAAACAATTATTGTTTATTTATAAATTTACAAAAAAATTTCAAAAATTTTTCAAAACTATTTTGAAAATTTTTATATTAATGATTTTTAAATATCTCAATGTATGAATAAATGGGCTTATACCCCTTTCTAATATAATATTCTTGCGATAAAACTATACAGAAAATTTCTTTTGATTAATTTATGAGTATATTGTACACCCATGACTGTGTTATTATAAATATAAAAAGAGTACATCTATGTTTACCTAAAACTGTCATTAACTCATTTTTTTCTAAAAATAGAATTATTCTACTTTCAAAAAAAAACGGATAATGTATGTCTGTGATAATGTAAATCTGTAAAACAACTACAGGACTACCAATTGGGCTACGTATAGACAAATATTTCAAAATGTATCATACAAATAAATACAATGTATTTCACTTAAAAAAAAGTTTTCATTTTATTTTTCCTTTCCAATTTAATTCATTTACTTTTAATTAAATGCGTCACATACAACGGTAGTTTGATAAGTATGGTAAAAAAAATTATCACAAAAAAATTTACCATGAAATTGACCATTAGATTTACCGTAATATTTACCATACTTATCAAATGACCTTCGTATATGTGACGCGTGGGCTGCAAAAACCTATAGCCTTACTATCTATAGCCTAGTGTCACATATGTGTGTCGGATTGTAAAATTGCTAATTTCACTCATTTGGAACGTTATAAATACATCGCACAAAAATTAATGACAATTTGGTATCATATTTAGATAATAAAACGTCTGGGCTGTAGTGGCGGTTTTTCTCCCGAAGCCCTGGTAGCGAACGGGTTAAGCTGTTATTTAATTCAACGAAAAGCTCTTCAATTTTATTAACAAATGAAGGAATCACAGCCATTTACTTCCGCTTCTCAAACTGATAAGGAATTTTCGGCTAACAAAGGATGGTCAATGCCTTAAGTGACAGTGATATTATTGCAATAAGTTTAGATACCGTAGAAGATTTAGAAAAATATAATGAAACAGAAGTAGAACCTGTTCCCTTCACTGTAAACATGATTCGAGAAGGTCTTCAACTTTGTAATCGATTGGAAAATCATTTTCTTGTTAATGACACAAATTCTGAACGAGCTTTTAAATTCCAACAAGAGCTAAATAATTGTTTGTCTGAATATCGCAAACTTCATAAACAATTAGTAAAATCATCGTCTCAAAGTTTAATCACCGATTCATACATTGTCGTCAGAAAACCATTAACACAGAACGAGACAGAAATCGGCGCTAATTCTGTTGTTTGTGTTTCCTCTAGTGACGAATCTGATTTCACACCAGTTCACAAACGAACCCACATATTTTCAAATATGTTTGAAAAAATGTAAAATAAATTACACATATGTATACAGTGAGTCAAAGTGAAACTCATACAGAATTATGTTTCCAATAATTTTACACATATATTTTAATATAATAATAATTTTCTTTATTTTTTTTTTGCTTAAGTTCTTTATTAAGATTAATTTCATTATGTATGAAAATTTCAATCGTAAATTAATACTTTTACTTTAGAAAAAGTAAGTTTCTGAAAAATTAAAAAAAATACATCAAAATGAAACTCATACAACTAACAAATTATTTATTAAATTAAAATTTACAATCGATTGAATTATTTTAGTACTTAGTGGAGATGTTTTTATTAATTTTTATAGTCTTTAAACGATTCTGGATGGATTTAACTAATTTTTCACAATAAGCTAGGATCAATTTTTCCCCATTCTTCTAATAACGCTTTTTTAAATAATTTTTATTTCTAATAGTGTGTGTTCTAATGGTAACTTCTAAGTGATTCTATAGATTTTCAATCGCACTTATATCAGGTGATTATGGTGGTGTTTCCAGTACTTTGGGGCAATTATATAACACCCAACTACGTGTTTTATAAGTTTTGTGCTTGGGGTCGTTGTCCTGATAAAAATTAAATGTTTGTAAAATCACAAGTTTTTGTGCACTGGCTTTGAATTTTTTCCTAAATAGATCAATATAAACATTTTGATTTATAATGCCATCTATAAAATCAAATTTCAAACCCCTCTCGTACACATACACCCCCATACCATAACATGACCGCTCTCATGTTTGACTGTAGGACGTAAGTGTTTTAAAGACATTTCTGTATTTGGTTTCTGCCATACATTATTTCTGCCATTGGATCCAAATAAATTATATTTGCTTTCGTCCGTAAACAAGACATCTTTCCAATAATCAAAACTCTTATTAATATGTTCCCGAAGTACGAAGCTTAACCTTTTGTTGCTTTAGTTAGATTTTTGAAATTTTTCTTCCTGACAATACGAGCATGAAACCCATTTTTATTTAGTATATTACGAATTGTTTGGGGACTTGCTTTTTTATTTAGATGCTTTTCAATTTCTAAAGTCAATTTGGGCGCGCTAATTTTCAAATTTTATTTAATTTTTCGTAGAATCTAACGCTCATCATGGTCATTAGAAATCATATAGAGACCCTTTCTGATTTTATTGTCAACATTTTGGTCGTTTTTAAATCTTTTTATTACGTATTGCATTGTAGCGTGGTTTTTATTAACTATTTTCCCGATTTCCCGTAGAGTATTTCCATTTTTGTAATGAGAAATCATTAACTTTCGCTCGTCCGTCGATGATTGTCTCTTTTATCTACTCAAAGTGAAATTCCTACTTAATTTTTTTACAAAATGATTATAAACGACTTAACAGTAGGTTTTTTTTGTAACCAAAGTGACCAAACACATATTTGAAGAGTATACTTTCTTAACACAGCAGTTTTCAAGCGAGAATAATTCGTTGTATGAGTTTCATTTTTCTGTATTTTTTGTTCATTTCTCAAAAACTGTTACTTTTTCTAAAGTAAAAGTATTAATTTACGATTGAAATTTTCATATATAATAAAAATAATCTTAATAAAGAACTTAAGCAAAAAAATAAAGAAAATTGTTATTATATTAAAATATATGTGTAAAATTATTGGAAACATAACTCTGTATGAGTTTCACTTTGACTCACTGTATATTGCTTTGAATGAAATTAAATAGTAAATAAAAAAATACAGTAAAAAAGCTATGTTTTGTATCAATTTTATTCGGATATTTGAAATTTTTCTTCTAGACATTCTCTATTTCCTGATTTTTTTTATGCGAATTTTAGAGTAATTTCACTTTGTCGCTTTGATTTTATGCGGTTTTTGTGAATTACGGAACGTATCCTTAATTTTTCAATGTAAGTTAAGTCTTCTTTTGTGCGATTTTTTTCAATGCGGTTTTCTGCGGAACGTATTTACCGCATAAAAACAGGCTCAGGTGTTTATGAAACCCAATATACGCGTACCTTAAAACTGGCAAAAGAAATTTATTAATATTTTCCTGTTTAATTTGAACAATAAAATTAATTAATTCGATATTAAATAATTACTTATACATATATACATATACATTGTGTATATTTCGCTCTCTCTCTCTTTATATATATATATATATATATATATATATATATATGTGTGTGTGTGTGTGTGTGTATGTTTACATACAGAGTAGTAACTTTGTATCTGTATTACAGGAAAAAATACACTAAAATCTCGTTTTAACTATGAGGGTTGTATGATAAATACCTGGCCTTGACAGGAAAAAAACATTTTTATGTGTAAAATTTATTTTATTTTTCAACGTAATCACCTTTCAGTTCGATACATTCAGTCCAACGTTTTTCTGTCTTTTGTATCCCCTCTAAAAAATACGATTGCTCCAACCCTTCAAAATAAGTGTTCGTTTCAGTAATGACCTCATCGTTAGAGCCATTTTTTCATATTTGGAAATAGGAAATACTCGCTGGGTGCTAAATCTAGCGAATATGGTGGATGCGGAAACAATTCGTATCCTAACTCATGGAATTTTGCCATGGCGATGACGCAAATGTCCACGTGTGCATTGTCTCGATGGAAAAGGATTTTTTCTTCACCAAATGCGGACGTTTTTCTTTTTACAGCATGACTGAAACGATCCAATATGTTAATATAATACTCTCCGTTAATAGTTTTGCCCTTTTCAAGGTAATCGATGTGAATTATGCCGCGTACATCCCAAAACACTGTAACCATGACTTTGTTCGCCGATAAAGTCGCCTTAGCCTTCTTTGGCGAAGATTCGCCTCGAAAAACCTACTATTTGGACTGTTCTTTGGTCTCTGGTGTGTTGTGATGAATTCATGTTTCGTCAACAGTTATGAACCGACGCCGAAAATCATTTCGATTGCGTTTTAACATCGCCAAACATTCTTTTGAAGTTGACACACGTGTGTGTTTATTGTCAACTGTGGGTAATCGCGGCACCCATCTTGCGAAAAGCTTTTTCATATCCAAATGAGTTGTTAAAATATTCTGCACCCGTTCAATTGAGATGCCCATAGTCTTAGTAATCTCACATACTTTCACTCTCCGATCGTTTATAACGACATCGTGGATTTTTCCAATCATTTCTGAAGTGGTAACCTCATTTGGACGACCTGGACAATCTTCATCAAAAGTGCTTGTACGGCCGCGTTTGAATTCAGCTGTCCAATATTTTACGGTTGATAACGAAGGTGCAGAGTCCCCATAAACTTCGCTGAGCTCCGTTTTAATCTCATCGTTTGTTTTCTTTTTCAAAAACAAGTATTTTATCACTGCTCGATATTCAATTTTTTCCATTGTTGTAGAATCACAAAAGTTGTTCTATTTAAATGGCTGGCATTCACAAACTAAACCACGTAGCAACTTGACAGTTTGACAGTATTGTTGCGAAAGATTATGTTTACGAAAAATATCATTTTTTAAATACTAGCAGCGCCATCTCTGGCCTAGGCCAGGTACTTATCATACAGCACTCGTACTGAACTAGTTTAGAGTAAAATAATTTGAAATCTGTCAGTCCCAGGTGTACGGAAAATCTAAAAGAAAATCAACATAAATTCGGTCAATTTTCGTTTTTTAAAAATGTTATTTAAAAATACTTTTTATTTTCTAAAACATTTCAGATAAAATAATAGAATAAATCAGTGATTCTCAACCTTTTTTTCTTCTCGGTATACTTTTAATAATTAGAAAATTTGGCGGAACACTAACAATAAGATATATTTAAAAGAATTTTACTCGGTTAATTGATTGATGTACCTATGATATATTCTGTAAAAATAGCATACGATAATAATTTTCAATGAAATATAAAATGAAATTGCATTACAAAGTAAACAAAATGTTTATTTAATGATAAATTACGAATTACATTTAATGCGAAATTTGAGCTTTGTGTTTTTTGATAACTTCATTTATATTTGGGTGTAAAAATGATAATGCTAGCCTCATTTCGTGATCCATATTTAAAAGTCTGGATCTTTTTTTCGTTTCTATGTCAGTCAAAACCGAAAATCCGAATTCGCACAAATAAGATGTGGAAAATTGTGATAACACACTCAAAGCTTTTTGTGATATTGTCGTATAATCGTATCTAAGATTAATCCAGAACGAATTAATTGATTCTTCAGAATGTTTTGAAATTAAATTTCGGTTATTACACATTAAATTAGTTCTTCCTCTTCTTTCAAAGTTAATTCGTACACCGACCTGTTGTTTATCACAAATGGATTTCGAATCCAATCAATTTTTTTTATTTTTCAATTTGGAAAGTAATGAACAATTCTTTACTCTAATATTTATGTCCTTTGGAACTGACTCAAACTTTTCTAAACTACCTTCTTGTATTTTATTCTTCCATAAAGTAATTTTTTTTTAAATCCCAACAATTTATCACATGAGTTTAAAATATTTTCTTTTGGTCTTTGAATACTTGTATTTATGTTATTAAAAATAACAAAAATATCAGATAAGTAAGCTAGCTTAGCACACCATATTTTGTCTAGAAAGATAGAACTACTTGTCTGACGTCGCTTATGTATGAGAATTCGCAATGGCGGCACACTTCAAGAATCTCGCGGCACAGTGGTTGAGAATCACAGGGTTAAATGAATAAAGTCTAACTTCTACATTATTTTTATCTGACCAAAATACTTGGACTCAATCATAAGTCGTACAATTGTTGTGATTTTTGGCGAATGCAAAACGCTTTTTTTTATTTATCTCACCGAGCCAGGACTTACAGCCTCTTAACCCATTACTGCATAAAGTTTAATAAATTGCTTTTCTAGTTAAAAATGAAAGGAAGTGGGTTATTAACAAATTGTTGCACTAGTACAAAATTTAATAAAAACAGCACACGCAATATACTTTTTTTATTAAAATAAAAGATCAGTGATGACGCCTGTAACGGTCGAACAATTTAAATTATGTTAACCTACTTGCTATTAGCCAAAAATTGGCGGTCCGTGTAAACAGACACTATGCACTAATTGGTTAAACCTACTTCTAACCGATCGGGGTGAAACTTTTAAACCAGTTGCGGAACTGAACTCAGAAGTCAGTTCAGAAGAAGTCTTTCTTCTGTTTGCAAGGGAAATCCGAACTAATTTTCTGTCATCACGAGCAATAGTTTTACGTTTTCGCCCCGATGAGAAACATTCAGCAAATGTAGAACCCTTTTTTCAGAATTTTCTAAAACACTTTATATGTTTTGCTTTTTTGACTTGGCTCCATCATTTTTTATTCAAAATCAAAATTTTCTCACCTTTTTTTTCACTCAATAGTCAATTACTGGCACTCGTATTTATTAGAATATCTAAATACTCGTATTAAAATTTCGAAATCAAAAATTACTTTTTAAACATTGCATCAACGCTTTGCAAATGAAATCACTTATTTCACAAAAACTGTAAAGAAGTGAACTGAAGATATTCGAATGTAATAAAACCTGTTTTAAGGAACAATAACATAGAGAAACTAATTACAAAAATGGTATTTCCATCGGAAAAATAATTCAAAAATTATTGCTTTTAATAATTTTTATAATCGGTTTCTATACTTTATTTCTACGTTTTTATGTATTTTTTTACGATTTAATAATTTCACTAGTTAAATAATAATTCGACGGACGTAACGTAAATACAAAATAGAACATAATTGAAAATATCGACGTTTAAAGTACCAAACCCTGTATAATTAATAAATTATATCATTTCATTCTGTAGAATACAATTCGTTTGTAAAATGAATTATAAAAAACGCTGATACGCAACGATTTTCCAAACATAATTGTCATCTAATTGTAAATATGCTTTAGATCAGTGATCTAACTTTGATTTCGACTCGAACGATTGAAATCTGCATAGACGGATTGCGATTATACGACACGATGAATTCAACAATCGTGCGCTTCGTGCACGATGACGACGAGCGATAATTTGTTATTTTAAATGGATTTCATTTCCGATCGTTAATTGTATTTCGGTACGTTTTAATAAACATACGATCGACGCCATCGTCATTTTCGAAAGAACGGCACGCGATTATTTTTATTTTCTTTTCTAGCCGGTTTAAAATTCGTGTAAGCGTACGAGTAAAGTGAATAATTAAGCGACGAAACTAGTTATTTAAATATACGATATACAATGGATCGTCAGGGAACTTCATCTGAGAAAATCGTCAAAAAGAAACAATATACACCGGCTGGCGAAAGAGGGAAATCCCATGGAAATTTCTTTCATTGGCAACAACTAATGTCGATCCTCTGCAAGTGTATTGCCAGAAATATTTCGTTCACTATTACTTGCGAAATAGAAGAAGCTGGCAAATTCGATGACATTGTGATATTTTATGAACGGGACGGAAAATCTCTATGTAGGTTAATACAAGTAAAACATAAAGCAGATATTTCGAAAGTGCTTAAGTTCGAAGATCTAGCAAAAGATAAAAATTTCCGGTTAAAAACGTATTTCAAATCTTATGTCGAAATAAAAAACGACGTAAATTTCGAACAGAAATACGAATGCGAAATCGAAGAGTTGATCATATGTACGAACGTCGATTTCGACAAGAATCTTAAGGAACACATGGAAGCCGTACCGGATTCGATATTTATCGAAGACGTTTTCTATCGTGTGAAGAAGTCGTCGGAAACTGAATTTATAAAAGAGTCAAACGACGCGATTCGTGAAGAGTTTTTCGGCAAATTGCGATTCGCCGTGAAACAACCGGACGAAGATGAATTGAAAAAAGACATCAAAAGTGAGATCCTTGA
The DNA here is from genome assembly GCA_029203775.1 of Neoneuromus ignobilis. Lineage (NCBI taxonomy): Eukaryota > Metazoa > Arthropoda > Insecta > Megaloptera > Corydalidae > Neoneuromus > Neoneuromus ignobilis. Next base: position 4,950,926 of record CP092098.1, on the reverse strand, counting down.
TTATTTAGAAAATGAACATCCGGACGATAGCTACTCCTCCGATCGTTTAGAAACGATCTATGTCAATTTACTAACAAAAATAATCTACTTAGGAATGAATCAAAAAGTTCAAGATATTACTAATGAAGGTTATTTAAATTGGCTACAGAAGGCGATCAATTCAGAAGAAAATCAGTTGTCCCTCTATCACAAATACAACTTAGGTGTTTTAGCCGCGCATCAGTTACAATTCGAAAGAGATTCTTTAGAAGAACTCGAAAAGTCCGTAACCCAGAACGAATCGTCTTTGTCGTTAGTGATCTCGTGTGCCGACACGATTATCACCGTACAAAAACTCGTTCAGATTTTCAATAAACAGGAGAAAGAGTTTCGTTTGATTTTCGACAAGCAAGTCGTTGCGTCTACGTGTAATATAAGACGCGATTTCTCTTCAGCAGATCGTTGCGAGTACTTGGTCGTCGTATGCAAATCGAATAAGAAATCGGAAAATGTTTTCAAAACTGTAAAAAGAATTCACGACTGGATAATTAAAGATTCGATTTCAAATAAACGGATCGTTCTCGTCTCGGATCCTGAAGTTAACTTTGAAAATGATTTGTCGATTTTTGGCAATCTTGTAAAATTCGAAGACCACGTCGCATGGAACGATTTCGATGAACAGACCAAGAATCAAGTACTAGAGAAACGAATCGTTTTTCAAGGACAACTGGTACCGTTCAAAGACATCGATATTTCACACGTCCAAGATTCGATCAAAGATCGGGTTTTGTTCGATATTGCTTTTTCCGATAAATATGAGATAGGAAAGTTTCACGATTCAAAAACCGACGACATGTCGTACTTTGTTCCGAGAAATGTTAATTTATACAACAGAATAACAAATCCTTTCAAGATCTCTGAATCTGACCAATTGTTTGCCATCGAAAATATCGACGAGACACGTTTTGAATATTTTATATCGTCTGTATCGTCAGAAAACCGATCGAGATATTTTCGATTGAACGACGAGATGGCGGCAGAGAACTTTCAAGAGATTTCTCGTGATAATAAGGATAAGAACGTAACGTGGATTTATTTTGTAGGCAAAAACGGTCATTTTTTTGGGGAATTCCGTTGGAAAAAGAGTAGTCGGTCGATTTTTCTTATTAAGCAGTACTTTGAAACATACTTCCCTTGGGAAATCGAATTGCAGACCATTAAAGATATCGAAAATAAATTGGTATTAGTGATCGGTGAACCGGGAATGGGAAAGACTACTCTCCTCTCTCGGTTAGCTACGCGATCGATCGAACGATCGCCGGACGTGTGGGTTATCAAAATCAATTTGAACAGTCACACGGGATATTTTAAGAAATTGTTGGATGATTCTAAAACGTTTTCCGATGAAAATGATGTCATCGAATTCATTACTGGCACTCAGAATCTCTGCGGTTTCGAAAATCGTTATTCGAGAGCTATTTTCGAATCGAAAACAAATTAGCCGTTTTATTGGACGGATTCGATGAAATCTCACCGTACTACAAAATGATCGTCGTCGATCTCGTGAAGATAATTCAAAGTTCTGATAAAATCAAAGTCTGGATTACGAGTAGACCGCATGAAACGGGGTTTCTTGAAGAACAACTCGATGTACTTCCAAATTTCCTTTGTGAATTTACAGACGAAGATCAGCAGCAATTCTTTAGAATGTTTTGGGAAAAACACGTCTATAAAACGGATTCACGAATGGAGCGTCTAGAGACGTTCGTCGACCTTTTACTAAAAGAAATTTCGAAATCCCTGTATAACATTTTCGACTATCTTCGAAAGCCGACCAGTATTCCGCTGCTATGTAAAATACTCGCCGACGTTTATACTGACACGTTTATCAAATTCTACAAAAAAGAAACGGACGACACAAAAATTCTAGACTCCTTAGATATTTTCGACCTGTATAAACGTTTTATAGAGATAAAATGTACAATTAACATCGAAGAGAAAAGAGAAAACGACATTACTAAGCCTGGGAACATAACACTCATCGAAAAAAAAATTAAAAAAATAAATTCGAGATATAAATTGCTATGTTTAAGTGCCGTGTTCGGAAAAGAAGATGCGAAAACGTTATTAAATGAAGAATCGGAAAAAACAATCGAGATATCTTTGTCTGCTATTAAAGAAGGATTCGATAAGTACGGGATCGTTCGTTCGGTAGAGAACGGCATTCCGGTGTTCGTGCACAGGACGTTCGCCGAATATTTTGCAGCTCTGTATTTGAGAGACTTCGTCAATGATGGAAAGAACAATAAGGACGGCCGCGTCGCATTCGTTAGAAGAACATTATTCGATCCAATGTACGCGGTAGTCCGTCGTTTCTTCGATCGACTAACAGGAACGGATGACATCTTTAAATACGCACTTAACGGCGACAAGGAACAATTGAAGACAATATTAAAGAACGACCGAAATGCAATTCATCGAACTGACGAATTCGGACGGAATGTCTTGCATTTGATCGCCGGTTACGATCACACCGTGAATGTCTGCAAATATTTAATCGAATCCGGTGCAGACCCGACTCAAAAGATGAGCTTTTCGGATGGAAGCCGATCGAATATGCAATAAAGTTGAAAGTATGGAAAAACGTTAACGAACTCCTCGTAGGAAACGAAAACGACGAAGTGATATTAAGTTCAATCGAAGACAAGGAAGAATTTATGCACATTGCCGGAGCAGAGGGATGGACACGATTGATAAAGTATTTGGTCGAAATCGGTAAAATTTCCGTGGACATAAAGGACGAAAATGGAATACCTACGTTGCATTTCGCCGTAGTTAAAGGCCACGTTGAAACTTGCCGGTATTTAATCGAAATGGAAGCAAATAAAAAATATAATTTCGTCAATCAAAATAGCATGTCAAACTATTATAAATACAATATTTATAAAAACAAAACACCATTACACGTTGCTATTAGAAAAGGTTTCATTGAAATCGTGAAACTGTTTATAGAAAACGATAGAAACATAATCAAAGACATTTTCTGCAAAGAAACACTCTTGCACAAGGCCATGAGATCCGGTAACGTAGAAATATTGAGACTTCTCGTCGATCACGGAGCGAACGTTAACAGTGTGAACGAGAAAGGAGAAACACCGCTGCATATAGCCAGGAAAAATACAAACATCGATGTTATTGATTTATTGTTAGAACGCGGAGCAAATATCGAAGCGTTAGATGATTATAAACGTAATCCGTTAATGAAGTACGTCATTGTTGGAAATGTTTCCGTCGTTCGACATTTACTAGCGAAAGGAGCTGATATTAATTGCTGTGATAAATTTAACATGACGGCCTTACATTGTGCAGTGTTTTACGGTCATTTAAATATAATCAACGAGTTTATAGTGCATGATCCGAATATTCTGACAAAAATACGGTCTTCAGAAACACTTCTGCACAAAGCTATGAGATCTGAAAATATAGAAATTATCAAACTGCTCATTGAGAACGTAGCAGATGTAAACGGTAGAAACGAGAATGAAGAGACGCCCTTACATATCGCCAGTGAGGAAATCGAAACTGATATCATCGATACTTTATTGAATCACGGCGCAGATATTGATGCCACGGATCTGAATGGAAATACTCCGTTGATCAAATACATCGAAGAAGATAATTTATCCGTCGTTCAGCATCTAGTGAAGAAAGGGGCTAACTTACGTCATTGTCCTGAAAACGGCCTGACTATTCTTCACTATGCAGCGTCCAAGGGCTATTTAGAGTTGGTCGAAATGTTGATAGCACGCGATGCGACTATCATGGAAGATGCCAATGTCATTGAAACAGTCTTACATGCAGCCATGAAATCCTGTGAAATAAAAATCATCGAAGTACTCATAAAATACGGAGCAGACGTAAACGGTAAGAACGAAAACGGTGAAGTGCCGTTACACATCGCTATGAAAGACATCGATATTAAAATCATCGATGTTCTATTAAAGTCTGGAACGAATATTGATGCGACCAGTGACGATGGAAGCACGCCGTTAATAAAATACACAGAAGCTCGCAATTTCGAGGTCGTAGAACATCTGATCGCATTCGGAGCCAACGTACGTCATTGTCCTGCAAACAACAGAACCGCTCTCCACTGTGCAGTAGCCTCAGGTTTTTTGGAGATGGTCAAGTTGTTTATACGACGCGATCGAACTATCGTCGAGGCGATCGCCTCCTCGAACACACTTTTGCACGAAGCAATGAAGTCCCGTAATATAGAGGTTATAAAACTCTTGATCGACCATGGAGCGGACGTAAACGGCAGAAACGAGAAAGGAAAGACGCCTCTGCACATCGTCGATGAAAATACGAGCAGCTCCGATGAAAATACGAGCATCGCCGATGAAAATACGAGCAGCTCCGATGAAAATACGAGCATCGCCGATGAAAATATGAGCATCGCCGATGAAAATACGAGCAGCTCCGATGAAAATACGAGCAGCTCCGATGAAAATACGAGCAGCTCCGATGAAAATACGAGCATCGCCGATGAAAATACGAGCATTGCCGCCATCGAATTGTTATTAAATCACGGAGCGGATGTCGAAGCGAGAGATAACGACGGAAAAACACCGATAATGAGGTTCGAAGATTACAAACATGTCAAAGCTCTTAAGCTGTTACGCGCCTATATCGATATGTCAAAGAAATAATCGAAATATCAAACCAATATCCGTAAACGAAGCAAATCTGAAAAGAACGTACATTCGACAGAAATGAAAAAACGACGACAATAAAACGATCGCACGTTTTGAAATTCTTTAAAAACTACACTAACACTCTTTTATTGCGGTACACTCGCAATAATGTTATATTTATTTTCTTAATTATTTGTTGAATTTGTCTTAAAACAAAAAATCATAAAAAACCGACACAATCTCCGATATCTTTTTTCTGTATTTCTTTGGAAATTTTTACACGAGCGAGCACTCTTTTCCACGAAAAAGTGTTTTTTTTCCACCCGTTAGAGTTGTCGATTGTCAGTGCTATTTTTTGCATTCATCTCGAAACGTCCGATTTCAGAATCTCGTTCTCTCACGATCGAATATAAAGAGCGGATTTACGGTAAGATTTTTTTTCAAGGTGAAATTTTTCTTTAAAATATATAAAAAGTTTATTGTTAAACACGAACTAAGTTAATGTTTTAATTCATAGAAGACGAAACATAAGAGTCATATACTAGTACATGTACAATATTTATATTTTCAGTCGACGAGAGTCTTTTTAAATATTCAAGTCGAAAGAACTTTACGAGAAAACAAATAAAAGTTAAAAATTGACGTTCACTTTCGATGATCCGACATCGAGGAATATCTCATTTTTCTCAACTGTTCATATTGATTTATAATTTAATAATTCCTGAAAAAAAAACAATATTTCATTTCGATACAAAAACTTCAATCAAAAAAAAATCATCGTATAATAATTGATTAAATCACCGTGCATTAATTTATTCAGAGATCCAACTTGTTGGAGAATCTAGGATAATTCACACTTCAAGATATTCGAATAATCAAATTTATTCATCGTCAATCTAATCGTCCCAACTCTCACAACAGCCGTACTCGTCCAAATCGTGACAATCTCTCGACCTCGAGAATTGCTCGAGTAGAGAGTTCTTCAGATTAGGTAATAAACAACTATTCGACGATCTGTGAAAATTTCATTTGGGAAAAACTTTTAAAAATTGAAATTCCAAGTAGATTAAATAAATTTTAAACACTTTTCAATTCGATAAAAGTAATAAATTTTTGGAAATAAAACTTTTTCAAGAAAAAGAAAAAGAATTCCCTTTTCCCATACTAAAACACCAATACGTTTTTCTAATATTTCAAGTCGGTCAAAGAACTAGATGTGCAGAAAATATTCGTTTAACATTTTTACATTAGAAAAGATCGGATTTTGCCTTCACTCGGACTCTTATTTCAAAATGTCTATCGGTCGATTTATTCAATTTTGGCAAGTTTGTCGCCGTGGCATAACCAAACGGACGCTCTAGAAGGAGTCGAGGACGTGGCCGACGTGTTATACTTTACGAATATTTTTTTCATCATTCGATAACTGATTAACATTTTCGGACTCTTAAGATCATCGTTAAAATATTACATTGTGTCGAGTTTCGAAGTAGTGTTTCTACCAGACCAGTGATGGCGAGCCGTTTTGAGAAGTGTGTCAGATTTTGTTCATTATTTTTATAATACTATTCCGTGACGTCACTTGCGGGGGGCTAAAAGCGTACGAATAATTTGGAAAACCGAAAATTTGTTAACAGAAAAACTTGACAGTTGACCCTTTTTTTTGGTCCTCACTTTGAAAATCCTCTGAAAAGATTTACGTTTTCGTTTTGTTTTACAACTTTTACTTTTGCAAGTGAAGAGCAAAAAATAAAGGTCGAGGTCAAACAATTGATATCAATGGGGTGATACCATGAATTACCGCACCAGAAGACAACATGCCCAGTGGCGCCTCTGCACGGAGTATTTGAATGAACAAGGAATAAAGAAAAGCACATGTATATTATGGAATATTCTTTATTAATAAAGATAGTTACAGATATGTGTATGTATAAGAAAGTGGATAAAAGTATATTTAATGCGAATTCCGTTGTTGCTTATTTTCAGATAGTTTCTTAATATTATTTTCATATACCGTATTCATTAGTTTAACGCATTTCGCAGTCAATTCATTTCCAAGTTTATTTTTGTTGGTAGATTTTACAAAATTCATCGAGGGAAACAGTTTTTCACACGAATATGCGAACGCAAACATCGTTAAAAGAGCATCAGCAAGTTTCTCCATTGATATAAAATCGTTTGGTAAAGAATCTCATACGTTAAATTTAATATTTTCAATTTTTAGTGTGGGATCATTATTATCTGCATTACTTTTCCGTCTACTTCGAAAATCAAGTTTTCAAATTTATTTTTCCACACAATACTGCTTTGAAATTCAACTAATTCCATTTCTAAACCATGAATACCCAGCCACATAAATTCGGTTAACTCCATTGTTTCGATATAAAATAAAGTGAAATGTATTTTCCAAACTTTTCAATTGATTAAATCTCTCCTTAAACGCTTGTTTCATTTCCTGCATAATGACTGAACATTTTTCAATTGTATTTTCTTGAATGTCAGGCGTATTTTCAAAAATTATTGTGTTTTGAAAATGTTTTTGTAATTGAGGAAAATATGTCATGATTTTCATTTCCAAATCTTCAGTGAAGATGTCAAATTTCGTCATGAATATTTTAATATTTTCAAACATCATTCGTACAATTCGTCCATTTCCCTGAAGTTGTTTATTCAGTTCATTGAAATGCTGAGTGATGTCACATAAGAACATTAAATCATTTAACCAATCTACATTTAAAAATTCGTCATGACTATTGTTTTTTTCATTCAAAAAGAGCTTTATTTCTTCTAATGAATTGACAAACCGATTAAGCACTTGACCGCAACTGAGCCATCGAACATTGTTGTATGTCAAAATCCCAGAATATTGGCACACAATTTCTTCTAATAATTGTGCAAATTCTCGTTTATTAAGATCTCTTGCATTTATAAAGTTGATGACTTATTACAACTGGCATTACATCGGAAAATGTTCTTAAACCTTACTTCGCACATAACACTTTCTGGTGTATTATACAATAAAATTCAATCAGAAAATGTCTAATATTTTGCTTTAGCTGCTGAATAAAACCAATGTTTTTTCCCACCATAAAATATTTTTACTTTATTTTTTTAATATTTTCGATTGTTTGTTCTCTTTTATGATATCAAAAATAAGTTTATAAAAATCAACGGGTGGGCCATTTAAAAAGCCTTCGTGGGTTAGTGTCCGCCCCGCGGGTCATAGGGTTGCCACTAATGTACTAGACGATCCGTCGTCGCTAAAATTTCGAAGGAATCAGAAGAATGCAAAAGAGCCGTTACGGCTATGTACATCATCGTTAACAGTGAAATTCGATTTTGCGACGACGGCTTCCTAAAATTAATCCGTTATTTTACTCCAAAGTTTCGTTTCTACGCGAGCAAAGCAAACGTATTTTCAAATCGAGGACGCATCGACGCAACTACATCGATGTTTATTGATTGAGAAATATGAAAATCAAACCATCATGAAACCAGTTAAGACTTCTTTTACAACTTTGAAACTAAATACAAAAAGCGGTTACTTGTGGAATGGAATAAAATAATAGAGAATTCATCTTTTGGAATCTGACCCGGACTCATCGGACTGTCTATCTGATCAACGTTTTCGATTTATTCATAGTTTCCTTCTATCTCGTGTTCTTCAAACGCTTTCAAGCTAATCATCAATGTGGTCCGTTGCTGTTGTTCTGATTTCAGAACGAAAAAATCGGATGGAATTATTGCATGTTTCATCGATTTTCCCAGCTGAATGAGTATTTCGAAACATCCGGTGAGCAAGAGCCGCAGATGCTCGTTCCAGATCCTTATTAATGTGGTGCGTAGCAAATCCCAGAAAACTGCTTCTACACCCAGATCGTAAATATTTACTGTCATATAGACAAATTGGACTTTTGAAGGAACTTTTGAAAATTGTATATTATAGGAAAATACAATAGTTTTTCCGTCTTTTTTGCATAAAAGCTTTTTCGATGTCAAGTGAAACGACAATCTCAATCGAACATGACTAATTAAGCGATATAGGCGATGAATTGTGGAGTGCAAGACCATGAAGGATTTACAAAATTGTTGTTCAATACGAAGATTTAAGACACCGTCAGGATTTTGACTTTCGAATAATTTTGTGGATTTTCTCTTGGAATTTGCACGTGGGATGATCCGTAGTGCGTGGGGAGTGATCGAAAAATGATTCTCAGTGCAATGTGCGTCGGTGAAAAATTTGACGTTAAGATTAACTCAGTGCGCAAGATATTGTCGTTGGACAGGAGAGCTGGGATGTTGGTGGGGGTAGATTTTAAGAGCGTTTGTCTCATAAAAAAATTTAAATTCTAGGAAGTGATTTTTCATTTTTTCACGACGACGAAGTGAATGTGGTTTGCCAGTGGACTTTTTTAAATTCTATCGAATCGATCTCCGGTCCTCTACTCGAGTCGACAGATGCGATTAACGAGTCTTTACGATTTTTGACGTTTTAAAGGATGGCTGGAAATGCGAGTCGTTTGGAAATTTTTAGTTTACTGTATTATTTAGATTACAGAATTGTTGGAAGTGTCGGTGAGGGATTGTGAACGATAGTGTGGTTAGAATAGAGCTACGATCCGAGTCAAACTAGTCGATATATTTTAAGTAAATGTCCAAGGGAGAAAGCAGAGAGTGTAGACACTTTTTGTCAACGAAAAGTCCGACTCGATCTTCTTATCTGTCAGGTCGATCTCGTCAGTAAACTTGATTTAAGTCAGGGACACGGCGGACGGATGTGAAGTCTTGGGTAAGTTTCGATGATGCTGTGTGCTCGAAGCGTGATTGGCAGTTTTGGTAAGATGTTTAGTACTCTTTCTACGCTTTCTTAATCTATTCGAACGGATGTTAATACGTTTTTCGTTTCTCAGGTCGTAGAAGATGTTCATCTGTGGCGCTTTGATGTAGTCTTCCAGTCTCGCAGGTTAAATATCCATTATTCGATTGATTCTGTACCTGTTTGCAGTTTCTTCGTAGAGAGTTTTTAAAACTGACAGTCGAGGATGTGAAAATCATTTATTATGAAAGTTTATAGTTTGTTGTTATCAAACAAACTGGATTTTTTTTTTTAAAAAAACGAACCTTCGCCAAAATATACATAAAACCAATGAACACGAAAAATCGCAAGTGTACGGAGACTGTTTTGGTGCCGTGTAGATCAGATCAGGTGACAGATTAAGTGCTACGAAGGACTAGAGCAAGGCAGTTCTACAAATAAATAAGAAATAAAAAAAGTTCACACGCTGCAGGATAGACTGATCGAAGAGAGATGAAAATATACGATTTAGTTTGCAAGGTATGTTCAAAAATATAAATTAATAAATTAAATTGAATTAAATATCGTATAACAAAGTAGCCAACAAATCCAATGTCATCGATTTCCATCCATCCAGATGTATTTCCATCTCCGTCGCCATCACCGGTTCCTGAAGAAGATGTTTTCGTGCGAGTCTCATCGCCAGTTACTCATCTTTCGGTTACGCTGTATCATAGATGGTGATTCCGACAACTTTCAGATTACAGAATTAATACCTATTATCGATTTGAATATAAGAATAACTAAACGAGAGTATACATACATACATACATACACACATAAACACGTGTAATAAATAATATAAATATCGTATACACCTGGGTCTGTTTTTATGCGGTAAATACGTTCCGCACAACACCGCATTAAAAAAATTACCCAAAAACATACTTAACTTATATTGAAAAATTAAGGATACGTTCCGTAATTTTCAAAAACCGCATAAAACCAAAACAACAAAGAGAAATCACTTTAAAATTTGCATAAAAAATCAGGAAATAAAGAATGCTTGAAAAAAGTTTTAAAATATCTAAAAAAATTGATACAAAACAAATCTTTGTCACTTTATTTTTTTACTAACTATTTAATTTCATTCAAAAAAATATGTACATATGTGTGATTTATTTCACATTTTTTCAAACATATTTAAAAATATGTGGGTTTGTATTTGAACTGGTGTGAAATCAGATTCGTCATTAGAGGAAACACAAACAACAGAATTAGCGCCGATTTCTGTCTCGTTCTGTGTTAATGGTTTTCTGACGACAATGTAAGAATCGGTGATTTAACTTTGAGACAATGATTTTACTAATTGTTTATGAAGCTCGCGATATTCAGACAGACAGTTATTTAACTCTCGTTGGAATTTAAAAGCTCGTTCAGAATTCGTGTCATTAACGAGAAAATGATTTTACAATCGATTACAAAGTTGAAGATTTTCTCGAATCATTTTTACAGTGAAGGAAACAGGTTCCACTTCTGTTTCATTATCTTTTTCTAAATCTTCTACGATATATAAATTTATTGCAATAATATCATTGTCACTTGATGCATTATCCGCAAGCAATTCGTCGGTATCTTTCTGGCTAAAGAAATCAAAACCCTGTCTACCAATATCATGTGCCAAAATAATGATTTCATCTGATAATACCGATGTTTGAAGAGTTGCACTGTTTTCAAGTCATGTAAACCAACCAAACCATTTTCCAACAGACATTTAAAGTGTATTGCTTTATTTGTGTAATAGCAAATGCAACATGATTTATACAGTCAAAGATAGAAAAAATTTCCAAACGTCAGTTATTGCTATTGACTTATTTTCTAGTTTATCCAATATAAATTGAAAAGTGCGTTTAACGTAATATTGTTTAAAAAAATTGGGCAGTTTCTTCATCTACCGATGCAATCGCGTCTGTAATCTTCACGTTATGTAGTGCATTCCTTTTAAAAAACCCGGTTAACCATACGTTGCTAGCCGAAAATTAATTATCAATTTGAGAAGCGGAAGCAAATGGCTCTGATTCCTTCATTTGTTTATAAAACTGAAGAGCTTTTCGTTGAATTAAATAATCGCTCAAAGGTATTCTTTAAAAAATCGTATAAAAAGATACTAAGAAGAAATATGAATCGCATAACTTCAAAATCGCATTAAAATAATCCGCACAAAAACAGACCCAGCTGTATAATTTATGATCAATATATAATATATGATTATTTATTATTACATCATAATTGTATAATATTGTTTGATTATATAATTATAATAAGTATATTGTTTGGATTAATTGTTAATCATTCAATTAATGATCGTGCAAGCACGCTAGTTCTCTCTCGCTCTCTCTCCATAAGAGATGTGATGTATAAAACAGTCTATAATATTATACATAAATATGTAGTTGGCCGTGTTCATTTATTGTTATTTATTAACAGTGTGTAATTCTCGATAAAGAAATCTATAATGTGAAGTAAAATTAGAAATTATGTTGAAATAAAGAGGCGAGTGTTCTTATTTCCACAAGTAAGCCCAGAGACACGACGTTGCACGCACGATCTACTATTATTTTTGAAATAAACACATCGAAGCACAGTACTCTCAATTGAGTTTATTTTATAACAACTTACTATTAGCTCAGTCAATCACACAATATTTAACAGATATAATATAAATGCTTCTACATGGAATCTATCTCTTTGTGTTTAAATTTCATTCGACAGTAATTAATGATGCGAATTTAAAAACAAAATATAAGACAATATATATTTATTACTGTTGCATAGAAAATCGTATTGCAAAAGTGGATAGATTAACAAATTTGTTTTTGAAAAATGGATGAAAATGAAAAAAAATATTTTTGTTCAGCTTATTTTAGTACTCGAGATATTAACATTGATTGTTCATATTTTTTATATCTGTACTTATTGTCAGTTTCATAAATGATCTTGTGTATGGAATCTATCTTTTTATGTTTAAATTTCAATTGAATATATTTTTTTTAAAAAAATGGTATCGCTAAAATCATATTTCCTACTATAAAAAATCATTATTCCAAAATATATAAATCATATTTAAAAATTAGTGAATAAATTAATCATACATAAATATATAATCATATTAAATAAATCATATTTCCAACTATAAGTGTATAAATAAAATGAATAATCTCGAAAATTTTGATTTTTAGAAATTATAAAAATCAATTAAAATAGAAAATTATATTTTTGTTCAGCACAACATAACAATGATTGTTCTCAATTATTTATTATATATTTTCTCTTCATTTTTATCTGCCAGTCTTATAAATGCTTTTGTATAAAATCTATATCTGTGTTTAAATTTAAATGTATTTTTTTTACAAAATTTTAAAGAATAAAACAAAAAATATATGTATTACTTTTGCATAGAAAATTAGATTATAAACTACAAGTTTATAAATTGACGTTAAATCTGTAAAATGTTGATTATCAGTTATAAAAGTTTGCAAGACAGTCATTTTCTCATTATTTATAAAATGTGTTTTCAAAAATAGATGCGAACTCTAAAATATTTTCTCTAAAAAACAGTATTTATTGAAAAGGAATAACAAAAGAGTTACAAAGTCCTTCCAAAGTGTAGTCACATTTTGGAATTTATTAAAACATTTCTTAGAACTAAACCTCACTTTATATCGAATGACCGTACCCAAAAATATCCTTTTTAATCGATATGTCCCGTAAACCATAATCATACAAATTCATCGAGTGTACAAACAGAAGTATGATGAAAAAATTATCAGAGATGGAAAAGTTTTATTTATATCAGACAAGCCGGTATTAAATTTACTATCAGAATTGATATTTCCATTTATGAAGAGTTATTAATGTAGCCGTGGAAAATTTTTCAATACAGATAATATTTCCTCGACATAAACAAATAAAGACATGTAGTTTTTTTAAAAAATGACAAGAAAATTATAAGAGATAGAGAAATTTGTTTATGCCAGTTGAAACGGCATTGAAATTTCCTATTAAAATTAATTATTTCTTATATAAGACACAATTGATGTAGCCGTGATGATTTTTTCAATACAAACCATGTTTTGTCAACGCAAGTAAATTCAGATGTGTAGGTTTTGGCAAATGACAAGAAAATTATGAGAGAAAAAATTTTTTTATCCCTGTTAGTAAAAATACTATTAAATATACTAACAGAGACGATTCTATATTTCTGGAAAATAATTAGTGCAGCCTAAGAGAATTTTATAAGTAATTAATATCGTAATAGATATTTAAAAAAGATATTATAAAAATATTATTTACGGTTCAAATGAAATGAAATTTTAATTGACAGAAATCAATACATTGGTGCAAATGCCGGTATAGACAGAATTCAGTTTCAATTACTTAAAGATAATTAATGAATGAATTTCCTTCTTTTATAACCCCACTTTTGTATGTAAATATATCAGCATGTATCTTGAGTCTAGACCTTCTTGAATTTTGTACAATTGTCAACAATGACATCGACATTTATTTTCTTTACCAATCCATCGTTGAGAAGATCTTTCGGCCATGAAACAAAAAAAAACTAATTAATGGAAGTATGTCTTATGGTAAAAAATATGTACAATCAATTCAGACCTGGAATTCATCGTATAATGAATGATGATTGGGATGTATGTCGAGTTGCCGATTTTTGCCTTAGATACAACAACATCCGTACTACACCTCGTCGATTTATCATCATCCCTAATGATTTCTGATTCTAGATTTGTCAGGCATCTCTCATTTGATGTTCTCGTTGTTCGAACGCTGTAATAGAAGTAAATCTGCTATCTATTGTTCTTATTCATTCGCAAATAGAACTAATCGGTACTAAATTTACCTAGACGGGTGATACGATGAAGAGATTTTCCTGTTTTCAGTACTTGACAAGTTTCGTTTGACAATCGATATTATCCACATAATTCCTCTGCTGATTTTTACAAAACGGCCCAACATAAAACTCACGCCAAATCGAAATCTAAAATATAATAAACAGTTAATTCTACTCAATACGAGTTGATCGGTTGAGTCGATTTCCTCGACGCGATCTGTGCCCTTCTTCTTCGAATGTCGCCTCCAGCGTCTGAAGATCATAATACATATTTCACATCTCTTAAACCTAGATCAAACCCATGCCAAATCCTAAGTGCTGCCATACACCTTTGTGACTAACGTTTCGAGATCGCCTCGTATGTTAATCAGCCGTCACTTTGTCGTCTCGATGACGACTATGAGGCGACGGTGTCCGCAGGTCCTAGTACGTCCGATAACTAAACTGAATCTAACCCAACGATCAGACGCGAGACAAGTCCTCGAGTGCACCAACTGCGATCATGCCTCACGCAATCCAGTCGAGCTGGACTGGTAAACTACTAGACTTATAAGTCTCACGCAAGAAGACAGGTAGCGGATAAGTACTGTCGATCTGCAATGACTTGAACGAATGAATGAACGTGTGTATATATATATATATATATATATATATATATATATATGTGTATATATATATATATATATATATATATATATATATATATATATATTTATATAAAACGTGTCAAAATTTGAGATTAGGAAGTAACTTATAATTAAAATTTAGTTCTTTAATGAAAAATTCATGTTTTTTTGTATTAGTGTCAAATGTAATTTTGAAGCACGTCTTGCAATTAATAAAGCTGTATTTAAATTATAACTGAACGAATTTCATCTTATTATCTTTCAAATAACTACATCAGAATAAGTTCTACTACGATGTTAAATCACAAGATCTAGGCGACAAATTAACGAGAAATTAAACCTCCATTACGAGGAAATATTTTTTGTCTGTAGTCTCTGACAGTATGAAATTTTTCAAATTTGGCTATTAGGTTACGAACAGCAGACTTCGAAGGGACTTGATTACGAGCAAAGATGCACAAATTTTACGCATTGACATTGTGAAATTGTCACCATTTTATGCATGTATCTTTCCATCTTTAAAATTTCCCAAGTTTTTAATAAATAAATCTGAAATAATGACAGTTCAATATTTGACATTTCTTTAAATAATAGCAAACTCACTTCATAATCTCGAATTAGGACACCTGATATTTTAACAATTTGAATAATAATTCTATTTGAGACCCTAGTTATTTTAATCATTTTTTAATTTTATTTTTTCTTCATTTCTTTAAATATTAGAATAATTATTATATTTGAGAACTTAATTTATTAATTCATTTTTGAATTTTATTTTTTTAATGTTTTAAGTATTCGAATAGTGGCTATATTTGAGTTTTTGATTATTTTAATCATTTTTGAACTTGAATTAATTTGAATATTTTATTTCCTAACCTCAAATTTAGACACCATATATATATATATATATATATATATATATATATATATATATGAATGCGTATATTCATAAATAAATTGTTAGAATATTAGTAAATCCATGCCACTACAGATGGAGTATGCATACGAGTAAGTCGATATGTAAGTACTCTATTTAATATATCGGTGTCAGGTCATCGGATATACCATCCGAAATGAGTGTTACTTCGACCACTGTATGGAAAATTGCAAGGAAAGATTCGTATTATTTCCTTACAAAATCCAAGGGGCACACACATTTCACTAAAATAACTATCCATTTGATCGTGAATCGATTGCACATGTGCTACAGTTTTATAACGACAATTTGAAATTTTAATAAAATCTAATTATGAATAACAAAGTTCATTTCACCATGAGCGGGTGGGTATGTATATGAATATAATAGTCGTTATTGGGAATCAGGGAATCCGAGTTTAATTTATAAAACGATTAAATCAACGTTCTTCAACCTTTGAACATCTGCGGACCGTGGAAAAAAGGAGAAATACAAGAGTCGTTTGATAAGTATGGTAAATGTTCTGGTAATATCTTTCTATGGTATTTTTTACCATACTTATCAAACGAAGCTCGTATTTTGCGGACCGGCTGATGGCTAAGACAAAATCAGAAACTAATGTGGATAGTATTTTATTTATTAAATCCAATGTTATCAGATTAAAAATTTTAGTTAGTGCGACATCTGGTACTGCTTAATAAATAAATGAATGAAATTTATTAATAATGAATATAATAAGTACAAAATAGTGCACAAAGTTACAGATTAAAATGTAGTTGCTTATTTAAAGAAAATACCATACTACATAAAATGTGAAACATACAAGAGTTGAGGAAAAAAATAATAATGATACATAATATAAGAAACAGGAAATTTTCAAAAACCTGTTCATGAACAAGCTAATTAACTTAAAACTATACATACACAAATAATAAACTTAAACTAAACAAACACTGTGGCTGCTGTGAAATTGAATCAAAGTAAACTTGACGATGCGACTTCCCGATGATCCTTTGGAACGATCTAATGCTAGGGTGGCGGCCGAGGCGCTGTAACAGTTGTGAGAGGGAGAGGGGATTTATAATATTTTGTGCCGTAGAAGAAAAAATGATGGATTTAGCCCTCTTAGACTTGTAAGATGGGTTTTGATCGAGGTGGCTGATTAAAGGATTTTCATGATGACTAGTATGGATAAGATGGCGGGTAGATTCTAAATTTGCACGTGCATGAAGGACAAGAATTGGTGTGCTACTGCTTGGAGGTTAGACATATTGATATACGTGATTGGGAAGCGCTGTTTCTGAGAGACGACGCGCTGCATTAACGTCCATTCGATTTTTCTGTTTAGTTTTTATTACTGATATGGCTAAAAAAGGCCTTTCATACAAACAGGAAGTCAAAAAAAAAACGATTTGATAGCTTTAGAACTCCAGAGATGGATATTCTTTTTTAAACGATATTTGAAATTGAGACAAGGATTGAATTATAAGTCTGGACACCAGAGTGACATCAAAAGACAATTCGATCAGCTTTTCTTTTTCACGAGGATCACGTGCGCATGATTTTATATCTTCCAAGAAGGGATTATTAATCTAGAGGTGACCTTTACGAGGATCGTCATTGTTAGGAAAATAATTATTAAAGTTTGACTGTCAGGAAATTTCCGTAGTCCAGCATCTGTCCGTGGATCACAGATTGTACAACAGAGAATTAAATTATTGTCACTACTTCTTTATGATCGAACGTACAACACTGGACGAATTCGATAAGCGACTTCTTAATAAAATTTAATGCTCTTTCTGACGGCGTAAACGGAATTTCGATATCTGTTTTGATTCTCTTGCAATTTTTACAAAACGTTTTCGTATCTAAATTGAAAAACAGCCTATTCAGAACTTATATTCATTTTGATAGAAAAAAACATACAGATATATGTATGTCACTGGATAAATTGAATCACTGTTTTTATATGTTAAATTTAATACTTTTTTAAATAACGTAAACGAAATTTTAATATCTCTTATAGTTTTTTTGTTACTTTGTAAAATTATTACACATATACCATCAATGTTAAGAATTTAAAAATTAAAAATCTTTTAATTCTCTATGTGCGTACTGCATGTACAAAAAATACAATTTTTATATATTGAATTTAATGCCTTTTCAAATAATGTAAACGAAATTTTGTTATCTGTTTTGGTTCTGTTGTAATTTTGTCAAATTATTTCACGTATAATATATATTTATCTACGTTGTAAACTTATTGTGTTTTTCAAAGAAAATTCATACTACATTATATGCATTTAACCAGACAAATTGAAGTACTGTTTTATAAGTTAAATTTAATATCCTTTCGAAAAAATGCTATCCGTGTTTTTTTTTTATTTTATGAGAATATAAAAATATAGTTTGAATCTTGGTATGCAATCAAACTTGCACGTCTCCATTTTGCGTTCTTTTTTTAATTTTATACAAAATTCAATCTGAAATTCCACTCTATTTGTGGAAAAAATATTCGATCAATCTTGTCGGTGTTCGTAACTGATGACATATTGATTCCACAGCTAAAATCAAACTAATTTTCCTGGAAATGAAAATACACGAAAGAACAAAAACGCATTCAACAATTTGTAAATTATTTATATTTAATGTACACAATTATAAGACAATATAAATATGAAGACATCGATTTCGGCACAACCGGCTTCTTTTTACCAAAACACATTTCGATCGACTTTTCAATTCATAATCGAGCGGCTTATCGTACCCCATGATCCCAGCGTTCCATGTTTAGGCTCGACGAACGAGGGAATGGGGTATCCCTTCGACCGCCATCTTGATGTAAATATCCTCGGTTAGCACGGTATGACGACGTCGTCGACTTTCTTACAAGGAAAAAGGAAACGGATCGAAGTCGTTCGAAGCGAGACCACGTACTGTCGTTTTACCTTCTCCTGTTTCAAAAAAAGCGTGCGACCGCGGTGACGTTACTTGTCATCGCTCGGATTGTGGTAGTCGAAGTGCGTGACGTATTTCTTCGTTATCGTGCAGAGCAACAGACGTTTTCGATCTCGTCGACTTGTAAATAGATTATCGGTTGCGCAATTAAAAACCGTTCTCGCTCGTCACTGTATAAAGAACACCTGCAAGAGTTGATTTCACGAGGAGAAGGTCCTCAATGGCAAGAATTTTCGACGTGAGGGTACCGTAATAGACGTTTTTGACATTTACAGGTCCGCCCGTCGATGTGTATCTCCGCTAATTATCGTTCGATGCGCCAATGCACGTGGTTTGTAAAAATTCAGTACGGATTTTATGTCGATTAATTGACATATTTCGAGAAAAGTTCTTAGTAGAAACGATGCACCGATCTTTCAATGACATTTCAATTAATTTCTATTGTAAAATATAAGTCGTTCTATGATCTACAAGTGTGTATGTGTGTAGTAAATTTATTTCGAAACGGAAGACTTTCATCCTGAAATTAATTAATAGCAAAAATGTTAGATTATTGTTTTATGTTATATCGATATCATTGTAAATATTTGGCATTTATTTTATTTAAAATAAATATAATGGTGTTTTTTTAATTTAATTTTTAAAAAAAAATATCTCGTTTCCCTACATTAATATTTTTTATGATTAAAAATGTACTACTAATATGTTTTTGCAGGTTATTTTAATTTAGTATTTGTTTTCACACATACACACATACACACAAATATATATATATATATATATATATATATATATATATATATATATATATAAGAATCGTACTTTATACAAAAAAATGTTTATTTTTACAATAAATTTATTGCTAATGAAATTTCTTTCTGTTCTATAAATGTATGTACATATAAAAAATTACAAAAATTCAATTAAATCATATAACTGTTGTTTAATATATTATATATGTAAGGAATATATGCTTAAGCTAATTGAATTGCGCGCGTGATTGGATCGGTAATTCAGATCTCTTGATACATAACGAATACATGACGGATCTCTTAAGACATACCAAAATTATATTGTGAATAATAACATTGAATGTTGTTTCTTAATTATTTATAGGTAATTGAACATTCTTTGTAAAGCAGGTAATTATGTTTTTTTGTAGTAAAATAATATAAACTTAATTATTTATAGAAACAATTCGTGTATTATTCCAACCTCAAAATATAACATAACAAACATTATATATATTCTTTTACTTTCAAAATACGTAAAATAAAGTCCAGCAAACAATTCATAATCGTAAGAAATCAAATATTTTCGGTAACTTACTGGATTGGATGGCCGAGTAAAAGTATAAAGAAAACCGATATGAAAATGACTTCAAAGAATTTGTGTTCGAAAATGAAACATGGATACAACAATGAATACGGTTTGGAGATGCGTGTCAGCGAGAGGTGTTGTCAATTTTTGTTTTATTAAAAGTCCGATGGACCAGAAAGTTTCTCTCGTTATTTTCAAGACTAGTGCCTAAAATCTAAGCTTACTGACCAATTTGAAATATACGTGTCTAATGTATGTGAATCAATTATTTTATTTTTTAAATTTAATAATATATATATATATATATATATTAGGTTGGCAAATATCTCCCTTCCGCCTTCTGGTCTTTTGAATTTCGCAGCTATGTCCAAAAAAAAAATAAATAAAAAAAAAATAAAAAAAAAGCGGAAGGGAGATACTTGCCAACCTAATATATATATATATATATATATATATATATATATATATATATATATATATACTTGTGAGTGTATGTGTGTATACAAATAATATATATTAAATTTATTATTTAAAAAATAAAACCATTATACCAAAAAAATTTTTCAACAAAACAATTTTATTTTATTAAAATGAAAGCAAAAGATAATGTTATCATATTTTTTTATATCAAATTAGAATATCATATTTATTATATTTAAAATATTTTATATATTATTTGATAGTTTTTAAACATTTTTTTTCATTGAGTTTATATTACCAGAAAATTGTTAATCTTCGCTTAAAATAAGTTTTATTTTCAATAATATGATTTTATAATATAAAAAAGGAATAATATTATAAACGAAAAATAAGTTTAATAGAAATAATTTACAATAAATTGCAATTCCATTTTTATATTAGGAAAAATATCTTTAAATATGTTATGAATAAGATATTATTATATTTCTAATATTATTTAAAGTATTCAATATTGATTTAAAAAATATATTCTGACAAATGTGTTTTTTTTTTGTCCAGAGAAAGTATAAAAACATATTACTATGATAAACATCGTAATTGGCACGTAACCCGGATCACATATGCTTTTCACATAATTCTTAATTCAGCCCATTTAATATGTTCAGTGTTAAATGTAACAATATCGTGAAACGTTTCATTATAATATTAACATCATTCAGTACTCTTTTATTTATCGCCTTAATCATTAGCACATTCCGTGCCACATGAGTTGAGAGAACACTAAATGCTAGACTTGGTGTTCACATCATTTGATATATTTTTTAATATTATTATATGAGCCGTTATATTAAACAAGTGGAATAACTCCATTGATTTATACATTGAGATATTTAAAGGTTTGCGTTTGAATGAATTAAAAAATATTGGCAAACGTTATTAAATTCGGGTTATGTTTTTAAAACCATAAACGTTTTAAATTTAATTATATAAAAATAATTAATAAAATTGTTAGGGAAAATAACCATTTTTTATCTACAAATATAGTTATTCCACTTTCTTTAATAACAAATTGTGGAGTTTTTTTTTAGCAAAATAAACACATGTGTTCATATATTGAGATAAAGGTTTGCGGTTGAATTAAACGAAAAAACAACTTTTAAATATTTTTAGTTATATACAAATGCATAAAAAAAATATTGTATATTTTCCACAAATTAATTTTTACCCCAACACCACAACAGTTTAAATTGTTCAATAACCACTTACTGTTCACTATTATTTATAATTATATCGGCTAATGCATTTCGATTGCGATGCCATCATCCTCAGAGCCTTTCTGTTAAAATTTAGACTGTTGTTCGACGTTTTTACATATACACTAATTAGTGTTGTTTTTTTTTGTATTTATTCAATCCATCTCTAACTACTGACCGTTTAA